>PYAF01000564.1:114630-165500 GCA_007407185.1 Glycine tomentella
TGAGGTTAGGTTACATGAACCTAAAACATTGATGGACACCATGATGAAGGCTAGACAGATTGAAGAGAAAAACAGAGTTATGGGAAGCTTGGGCAGAAGCTATAGCCATGACTATCAAGGTCAGAAATCCAACTGTGCAGACCAGAAAATTGACAAAGAATGGCAGCAGGTAGAAGGAGATCATGGCTGAAGATACATGCTGTCTTCCTCTCACCTGGACCTTGGGGACAAGGTCCATCTTGAAGGGGAGGGTATTGATAGGATCTAGGACTGTCTGTTAGTTAATATTCTGTGGCTGTTAGTTAGTTAGTGGGGAAGGGTTAGATATTATAAATAATAGCAGGGAATGGCTGAGAGTAAGGTAGCTGCTAAGCTGAGAGTTTTGGGAGGCTGAGAGGAAGACTATGAGCTAGCTATTTTTTATTACTCCATAGATAGATGCAGTTTATCTTTGGGAGTTGTGATGTTGTTTTGAGAGAACTATAGGTATATTGCTGACTGCTGGATTAACTGGCTTTTAGCATGATGTATTTCATAACTGCTAACTAGGTTATTTAAACCTTTGATTTAAAAATATTTTTTTAATGTTCGCTCTTTGCTCAATATAGATTTTCTCGTATAAATCTCCTGAATCATACAACATGGGGATACAACTTTTGAAAATATCTAGGGTATATTAGGTGCCGGCCTATGAAATAGAAAATTTTACCACAATGATAGAATTGGTATACCAAAATTGTCATACATGTTTATTTCATAACAGCTTAACATTTGTATCATTAGTGCATGTCATAAGCAATGTTATTTTGGCTTTCGACAACCTACTACCATATGTTTGGCTTGGGAGATAGGATCATGCATGCAAAAATTGTTAACAAAGCATGTGATAGACAGGTTTTAAAGGAAAAAAATAGAAAAAAAAAAAAGAAGCATAATTGACTAAAAACATCGTTGAATATTGTAGCTTGTAAGTCTAAATCCGTTGATTTTGTGAGACCTTGGGAACAAAGACTAGGATTATTATAGGTTTATGGTAATCTTTTATGAATTATGACAGATGGAAAGGTTGTATTCATTTTGTTTAGTATATATCTAAAAATGTTCCACTATGGTGTACTGGCTTTGATTAAGTAACCCGTAGTCTATATTTGGATTCAGATAGTATGTAGTGGTGATAGCGACAATAATTTAAAATTCTTCTAATTTAGAGGTTGTTGGATTTTTTTTGTATTATTTCCTAGAATTGCTTCTTCCTAGTTAAAGATTATACCATCTTTTATCACACAATGTTGGGAGCGCTCATTGAAGCGGTGAGATAGACTTCTTGATTGGTGATTATGGGCTTCAATCTCTATCCTGTCATTGTTTTTTTCTCAGGTTCGTGATTTCCAATCTTAATAATTTATGTTAACAGATTCGTTATGTCTTTTTCTCAGGTTCGTGATTTCCAATCTTAATAATTTATGTTAACAAATTCCTTCTTAACCCAAAAGCAGTCTGCCCCTTAGGCGGACTGTTTTAAGGTATCTATTGATTGAATAATCTATCTCTTGTTATTTATTGTTTTCCTTTAGTAGTAGAATATGCCATAGTTATTTTAATTTTCACAATGATATAAAATTTATGACCCAGTAGGAATGTAGGAGTAAACCCCGTGTTATGTTGCACTCATTTTTTAGAGGGTGAGCCTGATGTGCACAGTAGTGATTTGAGCTCTATTTAGGAGCATCAATACTTCCAACCCAACCCTTTATAAAGAACAGAGTTCTTCTTTAGTTGGTCTCTAATGAGATATTAAAATGTTCCAAAATTGCTGATTACAGTAATGGTAATGTGCTATTTGCTGGTTGCATGTACCTCCTCAGAATAGAGGCAGAAGGCAGACTGCAGGAAAACCTAGAAAGCTTGTAGTGAGAATAATTTTTTTTGGTTAAGAATTAAATACTTTGGAAAGAAATAAGTGAGTGTTTTAGAAATACATGGTGGTTGCAATGTGTTGCCGTAGGATAGGGTAGGGGATCATGGATCATGCAGTTTTGGGCATCAAAGTCAAGGAAAAATCCAGTTTTTTCTTTTTCTTTGGGAGGCCAAAGATAAAATATATTATAAGGTCTTTTTGGAAGAAAAAAAATGCAACTATTGGGTGATTAATGCATTCTATTACCAAAATGAATTCATAATCATCGTGATAAATTACTAAAACATTTCATATTGGATATTTACCATAAACAATTACCTATATGTTTTTGTCTTTATTATGTTGTGAAAGTCATCTATTATCTTATGGGTCGAAAAGTTATATGCAATTTTTCTTCTATTGTCGACATTTAAAATTGTGTGAAAAAAAAAATGTTATCCATCTTGTTGGTTGTAGCATACTATTGTTTGAATATAATAATTGAAATAATAAACCACTGGAAACCGCTACAAATAAAAATTTTAAGTTGTGATTATGTGTGTGACAAGAAACTAAGAAAAAAAAAACACAATTTTACCAAAAAAAAAAGACAATTTATAAATTATAATTTATCTGAAAATTAAAATAAATGATAAGCTTGAAAGTACAAATAAGATAAAAATATAAGGATCGCAATGTAAAAATACTGAATAAAGAAGTCTAAACATGACAGAATCAATAGAAGAGATGGGTCCTTAGATGCATAATCAATAAAATACCATAAATATAAGGCCCATTTTCTGTGTTTTTAAAAGAAAATATTTTAAAAAAATTATGTTTGAAGTTATTATTATGGATTATTGGTTTTTCTATCCTGAAAACTTGTACGGGTTAAGAGTTGTTAATTATCCATTTTCAACCACTTTTAACTAGCAAATTACTTATACTTATTTTTTAAAAACAACTATCTCTCTCATATTTTTCAGTATCATATTAAATATAATTAAATTAAAATTGAGTAAAAAGATTAATTGTAACTTAATTGAACAAACATTATCTTTAAAAATATTAAGCCTATCAAAATTTATAATTTATTCTTTCATCAAGTAACAATAATGATATAAAATTATAATTATTTAAATTAAAATTTATTAAACCATTGAATTGCCTGAGTTTATTTAAATATAAGATAATTTAAATACAAAATATTTTTTTAAAATTGTTATTAGTTTATAATTTATCATAAATAATTCATTATAAATAGAGTTTTTAAGTATTATGTTTATTTAAAAAAAAAATTAAGTATATTGATTGTCAATTTTCATATATCATTGAAGATGAGTATACTTTTATAGCTAATGATGGTTTTGGAGAAAAAACTCATAATAATGGTGTGAATAATTTCACACGTATATGATTTCATCATTTATATAATCAATATGGAGTAAGGGTGGAAAAAGCATGATCAAACATTTATTCAAGTATAATTTTTCTATTTGAAAAGTATAAATTTAAAAAGAATATAAAAAATAATGAATATGAATAATAAAAATTACGTTACCCTTTGGTTTCCTGATGCAAAACATTAGCCGAGATTTTAAAGAGTGTATGTCCTAATAAATAGGAGAGATGGTTGTTTTTTTAAAGAAAAGATCAATTAGTTCAAAGTGATTGAAAGTGGATAATTAATGATGTTTAAGATTTTTTTTTTTTTTTTTTTTTTTTTTTTTTTTTTTTTTTTTTTTTTTTTTTTTTTTTTTTTTTTTTTTTTTTTTTTTTTTTTTTTTTTTTTTTTACAATTGTTGCACTAGAGTTTTGAACCTAAGATCTCTATTCCAATCCCCACCACTAGACCGATCCTAGTGGTTTTAATGAAGTTTAAGTTGTGCAAACTTGCAGTGTATATTATTATTATTATTATTATATACTTTTTTTGGGAAATAAAAATCAATTTTAGTAATTTTATTAAAGAAAAGCTTAAATTTTTTAATAAAAATCTAATTATCCATAAATTTAAGATAATCCATGTCGCACCATTCATACATCTCGAATCTCTTGCATTTGTTGCTTCTTTAAAATTGTTTTTATATATTGTTGATTGGGTATGGTATGTGTTTTGTTTGTAATCCCCCAACTGGCCAAGCCCCCTTCCCCAACCCAAACCATTTTCGGCAAAGGTGTAAACCTGATCTGATAACTATTTTTTTAAAAAAAAAAAAAAAACTAGTATTAAATATATAATTGGGAGCCAATTGAAGATCGTATGAAGCAGCCTACAAAATATTTTCAATACAGCCTGAAGTTTTTTTTTGTTACCAAAAATAAATTGTAGTAAGAAAATTAAACCTCCATTAGTGTACCCAGAAGATGAGAAATTAAATGCTGAGAAATACTACTATTTGAGACCATTCTGTTTTCATGGCATAGAATTATGACATAAGTCGTTAATGGAACATTCTTAAAATTTTATCCGGTTTTAATGTAGTAATAAAGAGAAATAAAAATTCATGTAATAAAAAAAATAAGTGTTTGAACATTTTATTCCTGCTTCTTAAGAATTGCTATACCCGTGAACCTTTGCTCTTTGTAAAGAAGGGATTTTATTTTTTTGAATTGGATGTTTATTACTGACATGTCTTTTTTGAAAGTGGTGTAGTTTTCTGAACGTGCCCCGGTGTATCGGTAAATTGGTAATCGACAGCAATAGAAGATCTAATTTCCTGCTGTCTTGTTGTTTATGCACTAAAGTCGTTAGGACGAGATAGGAAAGTTTCAGCGTTTTATATTTGTGTCTATCATCATACATATACGCTCTAAAGTGTAGTTGGCCCGAAATAATGATTGAATAAGAAAAAAAAAAAATTAAGACATATTAAGGGTGTTTCTTCCTGCACTCAAAAAAATCAAGGGCACACCTTTTTATTCTGGAATAGAAGGGGGGTGACACTTGATTTTTTTGGGTGCAGAAATAACAAACTAACAATTAATCAGGTTATGGAAAGCATAACATTCTGAAGCAGCATAAGCCCAAGAGAAGATGGTACACATTTCTTGAGTCCAAAGACGTGGTGTGGTGTTAAGCTCCAGTTGGCCATTGAAGGCTCCATTCCCTCAGTGTTCTTACATATTATCTATATGACTATATCTATGGATGTCTTATAATCTTTTGCTTACTGTTTTAGGAAATGAAAACAAGTCGTGACTGTTTCATTTTCACGGTTCCGTTGGAGACTTCAAGCAATCAACTCTTTAAAATAGCTTTACATGACTGTTCATTATGGATTTGCTATCAGGATTTATATTTGATGAACCTGAATTAATTTTTTTTGTATAGATCTAAATTTCATGTTTTTGGCTGAAAGTGAATACATGTCTGGGTTTGCAAGAAAAGATTAATGATATTAATGTGTCAGGTGTAATTGTTTAAAAATATAATTATAAATTGTAGGTGTCAAATATCAATGCCAAACTTGATAAGAGAAAGTTTCCACGATGAGCTATTCTAATTAATTTTTTAAGTCCGAAATGGACGGAAATTAATAATAGATGTAAGTAAGAAATTGGATATGCAATTAATTGATAATTGTTATTGATATTCATAACTTTACTACTTTAAAAAATGTCTCCAAATATTTTTCTTTATGTTTGATTTTTCTTTATAAATACAAATAAGAACTTGTTATATATTTGGATTGGATTTATAAGTAAAACATGTTGATTTTTTATTTTTATTTTTTTTTTGTTGAAAGAACTTGTTGGAAGTTTTAGTGTACAATATGTCTTTGGTGCCTGTATTTTCGCCCAAAGTTAGTTTTATTCCTTGAACTTTTAAATCGGGCATTTTAGTCCTCAAACATTTAAAATGTGAATTTAGTCTTTTAATAGCACTATATAATTATTAAAGGAGAAGGAATAAATTCACATATTTTTCAAAGTTTTAGACCAAAATAATCAATTTGAAAGTATAAAGATTAAAAATATATTTTATCCAAATTTTTAATACTGAATTTCTTGAGTTGTTTGTCAATATTCTTGGCTCAAAATTCTTTCTTGACTATGCATGAACTATTCTTGTAGTATCAGTGAGTAATATCAAAAGGAAGAAAATATTAGATAAATTGAATAAATAGTTTCTTCATATTGATAAAAGATGTGAGGCAAATTTACAGGAGGAACATAACGTTGTAGATTTTATTAACTTAATTTTTATGCTGTGTAAAAAAAATATTAAAAATTGTTTTGAGTGTGATTTTTTTAGGTGATTGCAAATAAAGTTAACAAATTTATCTTATATAATAATATACATTTAGGTAATGATGTTAAAAAAAGTTAAAATAAGTCTTTTTTTTAAGTTTGAACGTGATGGGATGAGTTTTGTAAAAAAAATTAAAGTGTTGAATAGCAAAACTTAAGTCAATAACCAAGGGATATTCCTTACAAATTACAATTTCATGCATATACAAAATTATTAATTAGATATAATTAATTAATTTAATAAATAATATTTATTGATAAAATATAAAAAACACAGTATATTAATAATAAAGTGATAAATGAGTGGAATTTGTATAACTTGAATAGTGTAAGTTAACTAATTAAGCATGAAAAGAAAAAAAAAATATGATAAGGTATTTCACGTATTTAATTGCCTATATTGATAAATACTATGATTATGCATATCAATTCGACACAATAAATATTTTTAGTCTTATTTAAAATTGATTCATTTATTTTATTATGCATGTGACTAATACTTGATTATTTGATTTCTTTTGTCAAGAAAAAAGTATTCTTTTAAAAATTAATTGATCTATACAAAAATATAACAGTTAATATTTGTTGATAATTTTTTTTTTTTTTGATTGATGTATTGTTTTAGAAGTGAGAAGAAAAATATTTGTATTCGTTTGGATTGGAGAATGATAATGGGCCTGAGGTTATTATTTAAAGGCTGGGTGTGTAGATTAGATATAGATGATAGATCCAATGGTAGAGGCCCGGTCGGCGCAAGGCATGGCATCCAATTGATATTCTCTTTCTTTCCTTCGATTTCCTCCTTCGTTCCTCATCTCAGCAATCGACGCCTAGTTACAGCACTCCCCCCTCTCAATCCTACTACTACCCCCTTTTTATTATTTCTTTCTTTTTTTTTTATATATATTTTTTCTTTCTTTTTAAATTTCCCAATTCTCCATTTTTATTTATAAAATAAAAAAGGAGAAGTAATTTTAGTTTTTGGAGGGCGGGGCAGAGCGATCCCCTAAACTAAACACGAAAAAATTGAAATCTAAATCTACAACACAAAATGGCATTTCACGTAGCTTGTCCAATTACATGGTAATGCTTCTTTCTCTATGTTCTATTCTTTCTCCATCTCTCTCTTTTTTTCCCTCTTCTTTTCAATTACATGATATGAGCGCTTCACTCTTTTCTTCTTCTCATTCTTCTTCTTCTTTCCCTTTCTTTGTTTTTCCGTTTTGTTTGCAGTCGCCGAATCTGTTTCTGCACGCTAGGGTTCCCGCGCGCTCTCCACGCTGCTCCCGACGCTGCCGCCAATGCCTTCGTTCACGATGTTGCGGCGCTCTGCGACTTCCTCGCTGACACGCGCAGGGACGAGGCCACCGTGCAGGTCCCCGTCCCCAAGGTTCTGCCGCCGCCGCCTCCTCCTCCTCCTCCATCCGACGCTGTTCCTCTCGGCGCTGACGCGCTCGATGAGTCGGCCTCCATGAAGGCCAAGCGCATCGCCCTCCAGCGCAAGGGCGCCGCCGCCATGATCGCCGCCGAGGAGTACGCTCGCCGCTTCGAGTCCGGCGATGTCGTGGTGAGGCTCTCTATTCTCTCTTGACTAAGAGTGTTTGTCGTTAGTGCTCTAGTTTGATTGAATTGTGTGTATTCACTTTGCGTTATTGATTAATTCCATGTTGTTACCGTCTTAATTGTTGATTTTAGCTCACTACTGATGAAATTTTGATGTTGAAAGATTAGCTAGAGGAGTTTTTGGCATCTACATGATATTGAGCTTTGATAGTTATTGTTGTTGCTTTGTGTATTTAGTGCTACGTTGGGTGTAGGAAGTGCTTTTAATTGTGGATTTTTTTGTCTTTTATGTTCTGTGTCTTTCTTAATGAATTTAATGTGATGCCTACTGGCTTGTTTAAGCAGAATACTCCGGGAAATGTTACTGGAGACGACCAGGGTCAAGCCAATAGGAGCTATTGTCGAATTTGCAAATGTGGAGAAAACGAAGGAAGTGAGAAAGCTCAGAAGATGCTATCGTGCAAAAGTTGTGGTAAGAAGTACCATAGGAACTGCTTGAGAAGTTGGGGTCGAAATAGAGGTAAGAAGGTGTATTTGTTTGTATATGCTAATGTGGTTCTAAGTGCGGTATGTTCTCATGTTATGGGTCCCTTTTTGGCAGATCTGTTTCATTGGAGTTCATGGACCTGTCCTCTTTGCCGGATTTGTGAGGTAATCAGTGGTGTGCGATGCCAATTTGCTCGTACTTTTTCAAGTATTGTTTGGGGGGAAGGCTCTCTTCTTTCTAAATCCTCATGTGAAAATGGTTGCTGGCTTTGTAATTGGTCATGCTCTCAATGTAGTTCATCTATTTTGCAAAAGTATCTTTGTATTGCACTCACTAGAATGAAAGCAGCAGTGCTTTAGCTCTAGAGATGTTTCGTGTTATTAGCTTGATTATGTGGTTTGCATATCCTGTACTTCTGAAAATGTTGTGTGACTTGAAACTAGATATTTTTTTTGGGGCGGTTTTAGGTTGAGTCTAAGATTTGCATGTTTGATTGAATTAAATAGGACATTCGTTTTACTAGTACAGAATGGGAGTGTTTCAACTTGTGTATCATTTTTTTTTTTTTTTTAAATTACAAGAAAGTCATATTTTATACCAGGTACAATCATAGTCTTTGGTATGCCTGCCTTCATTTAGTTTCCTATGTATATTTTTATCTGGAAATTAAGTTGATTATTGAGATTATGTCATTAAGTGGCCGTATGATTTAGGTATGCTTTTCCACACTTAACCATTAACTTAATAATAACCTGCTTTGTGTATGATCCGATACTCAGTTGGTTTTAATGGCTTGTGGAGGGTTACTTACCCCCTTCTACGCCACACCCACTAAATATCCCTAAAAGTCAGCTTGTTTCCATGTGAAAGTGTTTAGAATAGCTACTTTCTCATGTTCTTCACCTTGAATTTCCATTTGCTTTGATAAATTGATGTCTTTGTAGAAAAGTTGCCGATACCAGCATAATATTTAATTGGAGTTCTGGTAGTCTTATGCTTTGTTTGCTTCATCCAGGCTTGCAGAAGGACTGGTGATCCAAGTAAGTTCATGTTTTGCAAAAGGTGCGATGGTGCTTACCACTGTTATTGTCTTCAACCTCCGCACAAGGTAGAGTCTGTGTATCACTTACTAGTGAGCTTAATATTGATTTCATATATACCATTTTATTTATTATTATGCATAACACATAATGCAGAGTGTTTGTAATGGGCCTTATTTGTGCACAAAACACGCAAGATGTCACAGTTGTGGATCCAATGTCCCTGGAAATGGATTAAGTGTGAGGTATGAATTCTGAATAATTTAGCTTTGGTTTGATGCCTGGTGTTGGTATACTTAACATTGTTTCCATGATTTATTATGATATGACCCATCTATTATGACTGTGTTGATGCCCATAGGAATGTTGCAAGAGGAATGCTAAGTTAGTTTAATGGTCAAAACACATCCCTGGTAGAAACGAAGCGAAAATCTTTCGCTGGATTTTTTTTCAATTATTACCTTTATTTTATATGTTATAGCTGTATATCATCAACAATTGCCATGAAATTGGCAGTTGCTCAATGAGTTTCAGAAATGATAATTACTGCTTTGCTTTTATTTTTAATTCATAACTATTAAATACTTTGTCTTCTCCATCTTTGTAGTACGTGACTGTATTTTCTTTTTAAATGTCTGACATGTGTAAACCTAATAGGTTACTTGAAGTATTTTAATGCTTTTGTTGTCTCTAACTTTTACATGGCACTGTGCCTGGATTTTCTTTTTTAAATGTCTGACGTGTAAACCTAAAGGCTACTTAAAGTAGTTTAAAGCTTTTGTTGTCTCTATTTTTTACATGGCACTGTGGCAGTTAATTCCTCCCTTGCCTTGCTGATGCAGCATATTTTAATTGAGGGATGTTCTAACTTCTCACCATTCTTTTTTTTCTCTTTCCTTAAAAAATGTTTAGGTGGTTTATGGCATATACCAACTGTGATGCATGTGGAAGATTGTTTACGAAAGGGAACTACTGTCCTGTTTGTTTGAAGGTTAGCATCTCTTCCTAATCTTCCTTTCTTGAATGGTTTGCACAATACAATACAACCCTACTATCGTCGGGGCAAGTACCTAGAACAATCTTAAAGGGAATTTCTTTCCTTCTTTCTGTGTGTATATTAATTTTGCAAGGAACTTATCTACAACAATCTTAATTCATTTATGATCTTTTGAACCATGAACCTTAATTGAACAACACTAAGTGTGTGCACTCATACATGTGTGTTGGTTTTCCATATATCGTCCCATATCCATCCAGCCTCCATCTCAAATATTATGCTTTTCTTATGTGGATATAAGTTATTTTCATTTTGGTTTCTCTTCCTCATATCTTTTAGTTTTTGCCCCCTGAATACTAGGTTATATGTAAAAATAAAAACTGTGTGCAGAACAGGAATTCTTAATGTTCACTGTATGTTTTCAACTTATTTTGTAGGTTTACAGAGATTCAGAATCAACACCTATGGTTTGTTGTGATAGTTGCCAGCTCTGGGTACACTGCCAGTGTGACAATATCAGGTTAGTTTACCCCTCATATTTGTGAAGATGGACCGCTTTCAATCTTTCACTGTATCTTATTGACTGTTTCCATGTGCAATTCTGGAATATATATGTTGAGGAACATTCTATTGTTTTATTACGTTGTAAACATTGACTACACTTTGCTTTTTTACTTCTTGGTCTTAATTCTTTAATGCCCGGTGGATTAGTAGTTGGGTTTTAATTGTTGAATATGCACAATTGAAATATGCAGGCTGGAATGGAAGGTATTTTATAGTTTACTTGTTGTGCAATATGCACTTAAATTGAAATTCACACTTTAATACAGTAAATTGCACTCAATCTCCTTTTGAGATATAGGTGCTGTTAATTTTTGACAGATTAGTTCCTCTGAATGTTTTTCGGTTCCTAGTATTTTTATTAAATTATTATTCATTATTTTTGTTTGAATGATTGTGCTTGTTGATTTGTCCTGACCTTTATAAATCACAGCTTCATGGGACCCTGCCTGTTTTGGGAATGACGTTACTGGACTCTTATTTTGGAATAAATGTTTTGCAGTGATGAAAAATATCACCAGTTTCAAGTGGATGGGAATTTGCAGTATAAATGTCCTACATGTCGTGGGGAATGTTATCAGGTATGCAGTATATGCCTTCAATTTATAACTACTTTATGTCTCCCATGGAAAAACTCTGGAATGATTAAACCTAGATTTTAATCTCTGCATCCTCCTTATATGTATCTGTACACTCCAGGTCAAGAATCCTGAAGATGCCGCTCGAGAGATTTGGAGGAGAAGGAATATTGCTGAGAGTGATTTGATTGCTAGCTTGAGGGCTGCAGCTGGTTTGCCAACTCAAGAAGAGATATTTTCTATTTCACCATTTTCAGATGATGAGGATAGTGGGCCTTTAAAACTAAAGAGTGAATCTGCCCGCTCCTTTAAGTTCTCTCTAAAGAATTTGGCCAATGACTCACCAAAGAAGAAATCTTCTAGCAAAAAGACTGCTAAGAAAAAAGACTTTCAGTTATTTATGACTAGTAAAATTGACACACACAATAGTTGTGAAGGACATAGTGATATTAAATCTTTGCATAGCTTAGATGATGATAAGAATGATGATATACAATCCCAGAGAAATGAATGTTCAGATGTTTACTCATCCCCTGCTGCTGGAAGCTTGAGTCAAACCGAAGCATCTTTTCCCATTAATCAGCCAGGGATTTTGAAACAAAAGTTTGTTGATGAGGTGATGGTCAGTGATGAAGAGAGGAAACCCAGAGTAGTTCGAATTAAAAGCAACAAGGCACATATTCCAGATAGTGAAGAGGAAAGTGGAAAACACAGTCTTAAGACTCAGAATGTGAAAGGGAAGAAGTTGGTTATAAATTTGGGAGCACGGAAAATTAACGTGGCTAGTTCTCCACGGTCTGATACTTCAAGCTGCCAAAAAGATCAACATCCGGTGACTGTTAATGGTATACATCTTTCTTTTTGTTTCCCTTGTCACTATATATTTGCTTGAGAAATTGTAATTGTGTGATTTGTGTGAAAGTGGTAAGGGGCTGATTTTTCAGTCAACATTACTTCTTTCTGCCCATGAAATCAGTGACACATTTACGCATTATCCAGGAGAAAACATTTAATTATCCTGTCAAATACTTGAGCAAATATAATGCTATCCCAGGCTTCTGCTATTTCTATATGTTTTCTTTCTTCATTTTCCTTTTTTTTTTTCCTCCTCTTTTTTCGAACTTTCTTTTGTCCTTTTCTCTGTATAAGTCGAAATTTCAAATTCTTCTTTTTTTCGCATCCAAGTTTTTAACACAAAAAAGATTTTCATTGATTTGAAAAATTACTAGTGTGCAACAAAATTTATAGTAATTGTATAATTTGTATCTGCTTTTTGTGTGTATGCATTTGTTCTTGAATGGTTTGACTGCTTTATTTGGTTTTGCTTCTTTCCTCTTTTATTTTTTTTTGTGTGATTTTTCCAATTCAAATTTTCTTTCAGGAAATGAAGATATAAGCCAATGGAGGAAGGGAGACAAGTTTGCATTAGATAGACAAGATGACACAGCTAGGCATACTGATGGTAAAGGTAAATTTTTGTTATTGCTCTCTGTTTAATGAGTAACAGTTGAGGATTTATATGATGTTTTTATATAATTTGTCGTGGATAAAAACTGACCTATATTCATGTGATTTTCAGGAAATAAAGTTGATTCGGGGCAATCAAAAATTTTCAGGTTTTCGGGAAGAGAAGGGAATTTGATTAAACTGGGAAAAGTTAAGCCAGACGTTTCTGAATTCAACCTGACCTCTGGTAGAGGCAATATGTCTGATGGGCGGATAAAACATAGTATTGATGGAATGATTAATCAGGCTGGAATAAAAGCCACACCAAGAGGTGAAAGGACATATTTGGGGAAGCAGTCAGAAGGCAGCTCTGATGCATATGGGACAGATGACAATAATAATCGTACACCTTCACATTCTTTGCCAAAAGACTCCAAACCTTTACTGAGATTTAAATTCAAGAAACCCAGCATTGAAAGTCATAATTCTTCTCAACAGGAGGAAGAGAAGATGACAATCAAGGGCCAGAGGTCAAAAAGGAAGAGACCTTCACCTTTTAAGGAGAAAACATCATTTAATGAGTCTGAAGGTGTAAGTCAATCACATCAAGACAGTGCAATGGATGGGATAATGGATGCAAACTGGATATTAATGAAATTGGGCAATGATGCAATTGGAAAGAGAGTTGAAGTTCATCAGACGTCTGACAATTCTTGGTTAGTGCCTTCTATGTCTTTTTGTTTAAGTCTTGGGGAAAAGCTGAGTATATACTAATATAGCACGCGAGGCGGAGGGGTGATGCATAGTTCATATTAATATTTATTTTATATAAAATGAAGTTTCTTTCATTATTATGTGTTCTTTCCCAATCTGCTATGCTTTTTGACCTCCCCATTTTTGTCCAGGCACAAGGGAGTGGTTACTGACGTAGTTGAAGGCACTTCAAAGTTATATGTTGCATTAGACGATGGGAAAGTGAAGAACGTGGAACTCAGGAAACAGGGGGTCCGTTTTGTTCCTCAAAAGCAGAAGAGATCAAAGACATGAACTAAACTTGTCCACCCTTAGTGATCATTTAATGTGGATATTTTTCTTAATTGACTTTGAAGATTTTTCATCTTTGAGGCCTCTTACTGAATTTATGTTCGTAGCTGCTCACATTGCCGCTGATTTTTGGGTGAAGCATTCTTGATTGGAGCAAATTTCAGTTGAAAGAATTAACCATTTACCTCATTCCTTTTTCTGGGCTGCAGGTTCTTGATCGCGAGTTAGATTTTTGTTCCTTTTCTACATGTATCTGATTTCAAAGTAGATTCTACCTGTGATGTATAGGTTCACCATTTCTGTAGAATAGAGTAGTAAAGGCCAAGGTGTTAGCTGTATGATTAATATTGCTAGTAGATTTGTGAATTCCAGGTTTCATGATTTGAGATATTATCTGGAAAGATGAAATTATTGTCAACTTTTTAGAGTTGATGGTTGTCCACTGCTACCTTCTCCCCCTTCATACTTGCACTGGCACCCACTAAGACTCAACTCATAGAAATAGGTGCTTGGGTATCACGGCGGAACAAAGCACGAACATATGTTAATAATAGTGTGTATTAAATAGATTCATTGTTTGTTGCTTGCTGATGCTGATGTTTCGGGAGTTTCTACTCCTATGCTGATTTATTTGTAGTTTTTTTTTCCTCTGGGCCTTTGTGCCCCTATGTTTACAAAAAAAATTATATTCATAGTGAGAAAAAAATAATTATTTTTTCACGGTAAATGTAAAGTGACAAATAGTTGTTTCTACCTTTTCATAATTTTATCATGATTTTATATATTAGAACCAATTCTACTCCTATCCTATAATAATTATGCCGTAAGAAAGAAATAAGTTTCCAAATACTTACTTTAGCTTTTTAATATAAAACTAATGATAATGAAATTTTGTAAAATTGTTGTTCTTTTATTTATTTATGATTTTTACTTGATGTGTGTAAAAAAAATCTAGGATGACAAATATTATGTGATGGGGGAAGTATGACGTAATTTGATATATTTTTATTTTTCATAAATACTATTTTTTCATCATATCTCTTGGTACAACTTATATTTCCTTTCCTTTCTTATCTAGTAAGTCATTATATTTTTTATTTATTTTTTAGTATGCAACCTATTTTTTTAGAATTTAGTATATATAAACAACCTTAAGTTAGAATTTAAAATATATATTATTGTTATACAATGACGAACATAATCTAATATACTAACACAAATTAGTCAATAGAAAATTAAAATTAGTAACAATTTTATCATTTCAAATTTCAAGATGTGTTTATATTTGATAAAAAAATATAAGCAAATTTATAAACAAAACAAGTGTAAAGTATAAATTTGTTTTTCTAATATGAGTGATGTTGTTCAATTGTAAAAAGAAAAAAAAATTTAAAAATGTATGATGCGTCAAGTTAATTGGATAGTGCCGAGTCACACTAAATTATATGTAAAATCAATCCAATGGATAACTTAGATAGATTTGATGTCCGATTCTTAGACCAATAGGTTGACCCGACCAATTTGAGTCGAATTTAATAATTATGCTCTTATCACTCTCAGTAAATACACATCTTAAAAAAAAAATACAACCATGGTTCCTCATAATTTTGTAAGAAATATTTTATTATTGTCATACTAGAAAATAAATTTTGCTTCAGAAAAATTCAAGGGTTAATTATGCTTTTAAAAAAATTTAAACTTGATAAAATAAAGATTTCTTATCATTAAATTTGCTTACTTGAAATTTAAAAATTGAATATATTTTCTACGGTTACATCATTGTAGACTTGTATCTTTTGTTTGATTTATGCAATTTTATAATTTTCTTAATATGTGATAGTGATTATGAATCTTTTGATTGTTGGTTAAATTTAAATTTGATATATTTATTTGATTTGATTTGATTCCCTCAAAATAAATGTCATATCTTTGTCTTGAATAGGAGAAATAAAATTGTGAATTAAAAATTCTAATAAGAATAAAATTATAATTTAGTCAAATTAAATTTGACTTAATTCACATCTTGAAAGAAGATAATCTAAACAAATTTTATGTCTTTTTGTGTTGTTAGTTTTTACAATTTTTTATTTTGAGTTTCTTTTATAATTATTTAATTTTTTTTTGGTATTGTAATTATTTTAATTTAAGTGAGCTATCCAACTGGCTCAAGTCCTCAACTCAGTATACTAGCCAGATTAAGACGTTGGTTCATTTTGGGCCCGCCCGTTTTGACCGAAGAATGATAATAATAGTTACGTATAGTAGCATTTCAATTTCATTTGGAGACAGAGCAGTGCGTAGTGAGAGGGAGGAAGACACAGACATAAAGAAGCCGAAGTGAAGCCATGAATGCCCCTGATCGTTACGAGCGTTTCGTTGTTCCTGAAGGCACCAAAAAGTAACTATATATCCTTTCAATAAGTAGTTATTCTCTTTCTTTCCATTTTCACTTCTGATACTTTTTTTTTTTTCTTTTCAATTTCGAAAACCAGGGTTTCTTATGAGAGGGACACCAAGATCATCAATGCCGCGTCCTTCACCATCGAGAGAGAGGAGCACACTATCGGCAACATCCTCCGCATGTACGCCAATTCTCCTTCCTCCTTGCTTTTCACTTCTCAGTGTCACTGCGAAACCCTAACTTTCTTTGTTTTTTGGTTGATGTTCAGGCAGCTGCACAGAGACCCCAATGTGTTGTTTTCCGGATACAAGCTTCCTCACCCTCTTCAATACAAAATTATCGTCAGGGTTAGCATCTTTTATTACAACTACTACTACTGTCGACATCTTTCAATTTCATGGAATAGTTCTGCTTTTTTACTCCTCAAAACTTTTCCAAGTAAGGTTTTAGGGCATGTTTTGGTGTAAGCTTATTTAAAAACACTTCTAAATAGAAGAGGAAAATAATGAAATGAGTTTTTCCATAATTTAAAATTAGCTCTCTCATGTAGCTTCTCTTAAAAATGATAGGACTTCTACAAATTAGTTAATGGAGAGTTAATTTTAGTTTATGGAAAAACTCATTTTATTTTCTTCTCTTAGAAGTGTGTTTAGAGAAACTTATCCAAACAAACCTCTAGTTATAAGTTACTTCGACCATATAGTTAGTTAGGGTTAAGGAATACGAAGAAGCAAATCCTACTTTTATTTGGAAAAATAAATTGCATTGCATCTTTGTCTTATGATTAGATAGATCACTCATGCAAATAAACTGAATTGGTGTTGGTTTCAGTTTTAAACTTGGGAGCACACATATGACACTTGGTATGAACACGGAGACATTTAAAAATCATAGTACACAACAAGGCTATAATACAATGTATATTTAAAAATTAACATAAAATGAAAATTTGATTCACCAAAGAGAATTTGTATTTTAAAAATGAGCATGAGTTATTGTAAGCATTTGAATCAATTATGGATAAAAGTTTAGAAGTAATGGTTCATCTCATAAATATAGTTGTTTTTACGGTCGGTTAGCAACACCTGACGTCAACCCTCCTCCTTTATCCTGGCTTGGGACAGGTCATGCATGCAAACGTGTGTTTAGAAGTAAAAGCGAAAAAATAATTAGCACGCAACTAAAAATATTCTAAGTGTCCATGCAGTTTTCCACAAAGATACTTATCTGCCACAGTTATAACATGACATGAATTTATTTAGAAGTGTCTTTGCTTCTTAGTTTTAGACCTATTTGGATTGCTTCAATCTGGATTCATTTTAATCTTTTGATACGTGGATGTTGACTTCACACTTATGACTGTGTGTGTGCACGCACGTGTATACATACTTTTTGAAGTCTTTTTTAGTTTCCTTTTCTTATAGGAACTGGGGAGTACAAATTTTTTTTGTTCTGTATTTGAATCTAGAGTTCATAAAGTATTATCTGTTTTGTTGTTATTTTTTGCAGATACACACCACTAGTCAGTCTTCGCCAATGCAGGCATATAACCAATCTATTAATGATTTGGACAGGGAACTTGATCATTTGAAGAGTGCCTTTGAGGTAAAATGCGTCTTTTTGTTCTTCTTTTGCATAATATCTGTTGTAACGCCCTGTATCCATCCAGTTCATTAACATTCAATTATGGTTGTTAAGCGCAGGAATTAACTAAAGCTAATCAATTCTAAAGCAAATAACAAAATGACATCATCAAGCGTCATCAACAACAACAACTTATTTACATTATGTATGGGAACTCTCATATTATATCCCTAGAGGAGCAATTCAGCCATGTACCTATATATATCAGCAAATATATCTCAATAAAGGCTGTGCAAAACCAGAAGGTATCGAATATCCAGTCCTCTCTCAACATACATCAATATCTCTCAAGATATACCATATATACACGATGTACACCAACATATATATATATATATATATATACATTATCAAAACCATCGCTGTGGCTATACAAAGAATAGGCACCCAGTGCCATAATCTCACAGATCACATCCTCACAAGATGACATAAAATATACATCGTCTGAACACCACAATCAATACAAGATCCAAAATACATGTGCACGCACATCTTCCCTCGCAGGGGTACAAAATACATCATAAACATAAAACAGTGAGTCACAATGCTATCAAAATACTGCCAAGCAGCTATACAATGTCTGTCCCTACTGGGGACTCTCGCCCTAGGACCCATCATCTCTGCCAGATGTATCACCTGCAAAAACATAATCCCCACACATGAGGTGAGATACAATCTTAGTAAGCTCAGAGTTCTTGGAGACTTCTCTTCACCTTAACTCACTTCCATGATATACAACATCAAAGGCATCACAACACCATGCTTCCTAGCCCTCACAATAACACATAGACATTCTCTAGCTCTAATGTGTAACTACGGTACTACGCCCGCCAAAAGATGCATCATCAGCAGCATTAGGACTCTTAGTCCCCAGTGTGAGGCCGGAACTCACGCCCGTGCCATCCCATCAGGAGCTATCTCTTTACACATGGATGCACGTATATGGCACCTCCAAGTATAGGTTTCAACCGCGACAGGACCACCTATCTCTGGTCTTAAGGGATCATACACCCTTTACGTGAGCAAACCGACTAGGAGTTGCACTCTACTCCTAGGAAGGTCCATATTTATCTAACTGGCCAGAAGATCTATCCGAAAGACAACCAAACACAAAACACAGAAACATGCATACATATTATCATGAGGAAAGCTGTAACATCTAATTCAATGCATATGAATCATGTATGTAACCATCACTCCCTCGGAGTATGGTGGAACTCAAGCAATGGGAAACACTCCCAAGAACAAAGAACTTACCTGGCAAAATCGTGCTCTGCTGTTCAATTCCTGAACTGTGGTCTCCGCCACTGACACCCTCAGTGTCACGCCTTTATACAAAGGCACACAAGTAATCAACAACGGTTCTCAACCGTTAGAAAGAAAAGGAAAGCGATTCGTTTTCATATAAATTTCTTTTCTAAGTTACAAAAACTAGTCACCTAACCAGTGACTTACAGACACTCAACAGAATCTATCTCGGCCTAACCAAGGCCCTAGAGTCTCCCTAAGACTTTACATTAACCAATTCAGAGAGTTCAATACTCTATTCATGCCACATATCAACAATTTTCAAAGTGGCCAAAACGGTTACTTCAGCACATTTTCACCATTTATATAGCCTCCTAAATGCATCTTGTGAAGACACCAAGGCCTAAACATACCATATCATCATCAATTTAACCAACATTCATCCTACACATAAATTTCTCAGAATCAATTTCCAAAGTCCATAAAAATCATATATTAAGACTAATTTTTCATCACAACAACCTCCTAAGCATACTTTTCCAAAGGACTCAAGCCTAATTTCATCCCTAACTCAAATGGGTCACTATTTACTTCAAGAACAAATTCTTAAATAATCAGTAGAATTCGAGTTTCTTACCTCTAAATTGACAAGGAAGGCTAGAGGAAAACTTCTCCAAGCTTGAGTGTCCTTAAAACGCCTTTTTTCTCCTCCAAACTCAAACTTTGTAAAGTTTCCTGGAGAAAACGATCTCTCCGTTTGATGGTTTTCAGAGAAAAGTGATGATGAAATCTAGCTCATTGAGTCATTCCCTTCAACTTTCATGTTGGAAGTGAAGTGTTTTGGTCAATGGTTGAGTGGGTATGGAGCTTCCCAAGCTCAACAATGGTGGAAAACGCTCAGAGGAAGAAGAAAGGTGAGTTTTGGCCAGAAAACGCGTGAAATGGCCTTTTATAGTAACCCAGATCGCGTCCTAGCGCTAATCGCGCCACTCTGGTGTTAACCGCGCCAGATTCCAGAGAAAATTGGCTGTCTGGCGCACTTTTGGCGCTACTGGCGCCATTCTGGCGCTAACGGCGCCGCATCTGGCGTTATTCGGGCCAAGAACTAGCCGTCGCCAATTCCGTCACCAATTCCGTTACTAATTACGTCGCTAACGCTTTTTGCGACAGAATATTATAAATTTAAACATTTTTTTTTAGCTTGGTCATTATATCTGCATTCTATGACATCATTGTTACCTGTTTACTCTCCTATCTTGGGAAATCTTTCAAATATTGAATGGAGTATCAGCGGTTAGTACCACACAATAATGCTTGTTATATGGGTCTCATTTCAATTTTCTTCCCTAACCTAGAAAACAGTTGTAGATTTTCGAAATTAGACTGATATGATTTGACTCTTTGGTGTCTCTAATGCCTATTTGTACTTATGGAGAAATTGGAGATTGAATGAGGTTCAGCATTTATATTAGAAGTTTGCTTTGTCCTTTGATTGTTTCTACTATTGTATGGTACTCACAATAGTTTTCCTAAAGGCATTTAGAAATCTGCACGTACCCAATTAAGGAGATATATGCCACACTTGGAATTCAGAAATAGATTTTGCTTCATTTGAGAATGAACCTCTTGACTATCAAATAATTACCACCGTCTCTCTAGCTTTTGTATAGTTTTTTGAAATGTACGTACTAAATAATTGTCTCTTGGTAGCTTTTTATCAGGTGAAATATTGGATAGACTTTTTTGGAAGCACAGTGCTTCTGAAAAATGATTGCTGTATATGGATTTTATTCAGTATTCTTATTTCCTTTTTTCATATGTTGCCGTTAGTAACATATTCAATTTTTTTTATTGCAGGCAGAGATGTTGAAGTTTTCTAGGGACTATTGATTTACGGTCAAGATGGATGGTGTTGCATTACAAACCCTGGCAGATATTAAGATGGCGAATCATTTCTGCTAAATGGATTTTAAAAAGGATGCTTTTGAGTGTTTTGTGAGACTTGTTAAATATGGGTGTGTTGGAGGAATTTTAACAATTGTGAACAATTACGAAGTTAACTTAACAGGAGCAATTGCATCATATTATGCTAGTTATGTTAGCAACTATTAGTAAATACCTGTCACATGGATCTTATATATAACGGTCTTATTGTAGAATTATTTACTGTGCCAAGTGTACGCCGTTGAGGGCGTTGTCTGGTGACGAGCAATCAGTTAGATGGTTTGGAACTTTTGGATTATTTTAGTAAAATGGGTTTAGAGAGTAGCCTTCCGTTGTTGGGGGTGTAATTATTAGTGTATTCTAACGGAATTACTCTCTGGTGAATATTATATACATCCTTGAAATCAGCTCGATAAAAGTGATGTCTAGTTCTGGTGGATAACTGTTCTCTTTCTCTTGTTGCGGTATATTACTTAATCAACGTTTTTAGAAGTATTTAGTATATTTTAGCATTATTCCAGCAATCGACCAGTGTAAGGAGACATATTTCTGTTGGTGTGACTTGTCGATTTTGTTTTATTTTTCCTTTCGAGGAGCTTCTCTACTGAAATTTGTTGTTTTTCTATAAAATGGTGTAAGACACTTCTTTTAGGACGCAAGGTACCAATGCACTTCGGTTTCACCCTTGGAGAAATGATTGCTGAATGCACTTTTTATTGATTGTAACATTCTCTGATTAAATCTCCAACAAATTCGGTTCTGTATATATATATTTTTTTGTTTCATTGCTACAGTTTGTATCTATCTCTAAACTACCTATCAATTTACATCTACATGATAGAGAAGTCCTCCTCAAGCCCATCTAATTCTCCCCTAAGTTTGTGTTGTTGGATTATTAACACAGATAGTGATGTAGAGAAGTCTGGTCCTGAAAGAACATCCCCTATTGGTCCCAGTTCCGGGCACTGTTGCCAGTCATTCATCCCCTTTGTCAATATCGAGTTTGCTCCACCTTCTCTTCCTACAATGACAAGTGAGTATTGTCCTTCAAATGATCTCAAAGTAGAGAAGGTCTCAGATGCATTTGCAAGATGCTTCTCCATATAGAAAATGCGACCTCCAACTATATACCTTTCATAGAACTGTGCAAAGCATTCATCATCCAACCCCATCTCCTCCTCCTGCTCTGTAATGTTTACCCTATAAGCTGCCAGTCTTGAAGATTCTGCAGTTGTATCTACCAGGAATCTTATTACTGTCACTTTTACTCCCGGATGCCATGCTACACGACCCACATAGGCAAGTGCTTCTCTATCATCTCTTCCACCAACGAATATTACTGCCACTTTGAGCAATGGCTCAAACCTTGATATATTCTCGATGGACCCGAAACCTCTGTTCACTAGAATCCCCACGGAACAGGGAGCACTCTTCAATAACTGTTGAACAAAATATATCTATTACTGGAGAAGTTATGAAGTAATATGTTCTCAGTTAGCTATTAGAAACATTATGAATAAGAGATCATACATAATACATAGGTTCCCCGAGATTTACCTTTCGGTTCACATATCTGAAGCCTGGATTGCCACCATCGAGTTTTCCATCCTGACGCTGGTTCCTGTGGAATGGAAGTATGATGAGGGCAATCATCAAGTCCTCTGCTAAAATGCAGATGTTCTGTGCCATGTTATTGATTGTTGACACTGCCAATGATCTTTTGAATGCAATCCCATCACCGTCTCTATCTACAAAGGCTTGAAAGGAGCTCGTTACTTGTTCTCTCATCTCTAGCAGTTGCTTGTCTTTTATAGTTGTTGTATGCACTCCTTCACCACTCTCTAGTGTTGCTTCTATTTGATCAGTTAATTCAATAATTTCTGCAACATATACCAGAAGGCCAGAGTCTACTGACCCTCTTGAGATCTCCATGAAGTTGATGGAAGCAGGAACATTATCAAGTCCGTGAAGGCACATGAGTATCCTTAGCTCACTTGATGGGTCCAGCAATTGGAGGGTGTTGCTGTGAGTAGGTGCTCTTTTCCTGGCACGTTTGATGATATATGCCACAACCATGGGTGCATGCGCCATTGTGATAAATATTGCAATCAATGGAATAATGGCAGAGGGGGTAGTAGCGGAGGGGCTACATTTCAGCTGGTAGGTAATTAATACAAGAGAAGGACAAACAAACCATGAGATTGATGATTCATTAATGCAATGCAAGTAATTAATTGGTGAAGAGAGAAGAGAAATGAGGAAGATACTTGCCGTTTGGATAGACAAGTAGATTTGAAAATGGCCCTTGGTGATGAGGAGCAATCCGATTGCAATTGATTCAGGCCAGTGAAAGCCAAGCAGAGCCCCAGCAACAAGTGTGCCAATAACTTTACCCATGACTGCCATCATTACGGGTAAAAACAATTTTATCCACGTTACAGGGTTTCTGGGGTCGAATTTGGTAATATCAGCTGCATAGCCCACCCACAAGAAGAAGACAGGAAAGAAGATGGTTGACAAGAGATAGTTGATTTTGCTGATAATCCATTTGGAAACTCTTCCCTCCCTGGGAAGACATATCCCTGTCATAAATGCACTTAGAATCGGACTATAGTCGTATAGAGTTGAGGAGGCACAAATCATGACCATGAAGGCAACTGACAGTACCAGGTGTGATCCTTTCATGGGTTTCCCTTCAGGGTTCTCATTGTTCACCCACGCCATAAATACAGGTGAAACCACCGCCGTGAACAACGTCTGCGCTAGAACTGCAAAGGTCATTGTAATGACTGTCATGAGAGTCCTGTCTTTTTTAGGGCCCAAGCAGTATGTATCCGATGGCATGAAAATGTAGCCAACTGAAAGAATCAATGAGCAGAGGAAATCTGTGTGCATCCCGACCCCTATCACAAGGCTTCCAATGTCTGATTTTCCTATTTTGAGGCTGGTTATTACACGCGTCAGAACCGGAGACGCCGTGCTGGAGAGAAGAGCAGCGAGGGAGATGCTGACTGCTACTCCCTGTTGCAATGGGAAGAAACGGAGTAATGACGTCAAGGAAATTGATACGATGAAGGTGCACAATACTCCTGCATAAGCAATTTGAGCATCCTTTGTTGGTCTCTTCAATAGCACGTAAGGATCCATCTCTATACCCAAAGCAAACATGTAACACATCATGCCAAAATCCATGATAAATCCAAAGGTCCTGTTGAATTCATCATATAGTTTACGTAAAAAAGGTATGTTCCCCATAATTAGTCCTACCTGCATAACATAACATAGCATAGCTAGTATATATCAGAAACTTCATTTTCATCATCCGATCATCACATCACGATGAGAGAGCTTACAATTATGTCGGAAGTAACGCGAGGTTGTGAATAAGGCCTTAGTAGGAAATGCACACCATTGCATGCAACCACCATGGCCATGAACACAAGGAAATTTTTGCCTAATTGAAGTATGAGGTAGCCTAGCTTTTCTGAACATTGCGTTATGGCTATTGCCATGTTGACAGAGGCTTGGCTTGGCTTGATTAGATAGATATGTATGTTAATGTTTGTGTATATCTATTATTATTATTATTATTATCTTGTACAGTCTCATCTCCAAGCACCCAATTTTTCCTTCTCATTCTTGTTTTGTTTACGATAATCAATTGTCGCCTATACTTGGCCAAAGTATTTGGGAGAAGCGAGTGGTCGTGATTCATGGCTTACTTTCAGGAGACAATGGAGGAACTCTCTCCCCCAGTATAAGGCAATATGACAGACACTGCACGAGGATCATAATAAACCGGAAAACATGGATAAATCACAAATGTTCTATTAAATCTCCACCACTAATTATTTCTATATCGATCTATAAGCATATATTATACTTGTAAATGCTAAGGTGCCCCCATCTTATAATTAATATATATTAGTATGGTAGTTTGTAAGCTATACGGCCTTATTTTTTGTTATCATACATTTCCTGCTATTTAGCACATGTCAATGTGTCATTACCAAAAGCGTAGAATTTGTTTTCTATATATATATATATATATAAATTCACATCTAATAGATGTCATTTTAGGGGGTGCATGCAGGGTATGAGAAAATTCACCAAATAAATAGATACAAGGCAGATTTTATAGTTCAAAGAAAGCTCATGCAATACCAGCAAATTCCTAAATTATAACAATAAATTATTCTCTCCTAGCTAGGGAGGCCGAGGCTTTTGCATGCCCTTCGTTGGGCCATCATAACATCTTTTGACCTCTGTTTAACAAATGTTATTTTTGAAACGGAATTTCTTCAACTGGTCCATTGCTGGAAGTCAAAGACTATCCAAGGCAGGGAGGATTGCAGTAACTTTTTCCATCATCAGAATAGTGAGAATAGTGAGAAGTGTTTTTTTTGTAAGGAGACAGGAAAATAAAGCTGCTCATAACTTCTGAATTTCTTATTGATAATTGCTGGGTTGAGGAGGTCTCCTACCAATTGCACCAAATCATATCTCATAATGTATTGTTCCTGATATCCAATAAATTCTAGCTTAATCGTAAACAAATTTTTTTTAGAGCAGTGCTGTTTAGTACGTTTTTTTTTTTTTTTTTTGGTACGAATCATACGAATTACAATATCTACGGTGGTGATTTTTTGTAAAACAAATCTTGCTAAAGATAATTATAAAATTAAAGAAGAATTTCACGGAAATCAACATTCCATTTTCCATTGTTTTATTCCTAAAAATAAGAAAGAAATTCTAGTTTTTGAAACCAGTAACTATTAGTTATTTTGGTTTTCAGTGTTAAGGTTCTATAATTTTGATCTCTAACTTCAATAACTATCTGCCACTTTAGTTCATGATTTTAATGTGCTTAATATGTTTTTGATTTTGTTGCATATTAATCAATTGAATAAATAGTGTATATATTAATAATGTAAAAAACCTTTACACTTTAATTTAATAACAAATATTCATGATAAATTTATTGACTTTTATAATAATTATACCAATAATAATTTCTGATTAGTTAATAATGTAATTTTTTTACATAATCAATAATAAAAATTATACTCTAATGAAATTGGTCTCTAATGTTAAAATCAAAGTGCAAAATAATTATGGTCACATTTAATGACTAAATTAACTAATTTTGTAAAATATTTATATATATACTCTCAAAAAATTACAAATAATGTTAAAGATGACTTTTAACTTTTAAGTTAGTTACTGTAAATTCAGCAAATGATTTTGTGTGATAATTTTATCTAAATAATATATGTATGGTATAACTTGTTATTTAATCACAAACTGCTGTATATTTTTCCTTTTGTTTTCTACTTTCACAAATTGTTAATTTTATAATAATTATTTTAATTTATAAAAATTAATTAATTAATAGGTTAAAAACTTTTATAATTTATCCTCTCTCTGATTTCTTTTATGAGATCACTTTTAGAAAATTGTTTATCTCCTTTTATAAGGTATTTTCTATTTTTAAATGTATTACTTATTTTTTCTAAATATATTTAATTAACAATCTTTTAACAAAAAAAAAATTAAATGCTGAAAATTAATGAAAACAACTCTTTTTTTTTTCTTTCAAAGATTAAAGATTGGAGAATTCACTCATTTGCATTAATTGCCCTCTTTCCAAATATGATGAAAAATAATTAAATGAAAAAAGAAATAATTAATTTAAAAAAATTAAGAATAGAAACAGAGAAAGTCACATCCTCCATTGTACTCAAACTAGAGTCTTCTGGTTAAGCTGAATATCCGGTCAATGGTAAATAAATAGTAATAATTAAGTTAAGAATTGAAATTCAAAATTTGAAAAATGGTAATGATTGCATGATGAAAAAAGGTTAGTTGGCGGGAGAGTGGTAAAGTGTGAGGTGTCATGATGAACATGATGCGAGCCCAGCTGTCTGAATGAGGAAAGGGAAACACTATAAATACAAACAGGAATGTACCCTTCCCATGATTGGGAAAAAAAGAAAACCAAAACACACGCAGAAAACGAAAGCGAAGAGAGAGGGAGAGAGAGAGAGAGAGAGAGAGAGGATCGATCCATCATCCAGATTGCCTTAGAGCCATCTATTTCGCGGTGCCCTCGGAAGATTAACAGTTTCATTCCCATCTCTCTCTCTCTCTCCTCTCATTGGATCCTCCAATCTTCTCTTCTTCTTCTTCTTTCTCTCCATTTCCAATTTCATGTGCTATCTCTTCAATAACATTGTTATTATTATTAAGTGACAATTTGTTTGGTATTGAAAGAAGAAGAAGAAAAAGAAGATGAGCGTGATTTCACGAAACATATGGCCGGTTTGCGGAAGCCTTTGCTGTTTCTGCCCTGCGTTGCGAGAGCGATCCAGACATCCGATTAAGCGTTACAAGAAATTTCTCGCTGATATTTTCCCTCGCACACCGGTCACATTTCTATTTCATATATACAATTCAATTGGATTTGTGGTTTTTTGTTAATTGTAATATTCATTAATTAATGATGTTCCCCCCCTGTAATTGGCAATTGCAGGATGAGGAACCGAATGAGCGTATGATCGGTAAGTTATGCGAATATGCCTCCAAGAATCCTCTCCGTGTCCCTAAGGTATGTATCCATTTCCCTCTAATTCTTTTTTGCCAAACAAAAAATAAAAATAAAATTATACTTATAAATAAATGTTATAATATGTCTTCATTTGTTTCAGATAACGAGCTATCTGGAGCAGCGGTGTTATAGGGAGTTGAGAACTGAAAACTACCAATCTGTCAAAGTTGTCATATGTATTTATAGGAAGTTGTTGATTTCTTGTAAAGACCAAATGTGAGCTTCTTTTTTTCTCACATTTCAGTTGCGTCAATTTTCACACTCACCAATGCGTCACTGTCAATATAATAGTTTAGAGGCCTTCAAATAAATGATGCCATGTTCTTTGCATCCACTTATTGTATCATGTATCTTAACAAAAGCATCTGCATATAAGCTTTTTGCTTCTCACTACTATACTGTGAAAATAGCCTCCTGAAGTGCTAAGGGAACAACACAAGCTGATTTCCCCTTTCTTATGCCAGGCCTTTGTTTGCAAGTAGCTTGCTTAGCATCATACAGATTCTTCTTGATCAACCACGGCATGATGAAGTGCAGATTTTAGGTTGCCAAACTCTGTTTGACTTTGTAAACAATCAGGTGGAGGATTTTGGTAGTTTTGCTATTTATGAGTTTGCTGCTAGTTCATTATTTGTTTACATACATACAGCAATGCTAGTTTTTTCGTGCGGAAGCTTCAAGTGTCTAGTATGCTCTTATTTGTGCAGAGGGATGGTACTTATATGTTCAATTTAGATGGGTTCATTTCAAAACTTTGCAATCTAGCTCAAGAAATGGGAGATGATGCCAATGTACAACATTTGCGGGCTGCTGGCCTTCAAGTCCTTTCATCCATGGTAATTAGAAGCTTACATGGGCATATGCTGTCTACTGTTCTGTGATTTTTTGAATGCTGATCCATTTTTCAACACACCAAACATGATAAAGTTATCAAAGAAGAGGACAATGTAGTGCCGAAGTGAAATTGATTAGATTGTTTGTCTTTTACAGGTTTGGTTTATGGGTGAATTCACTCATATCTCAGCTGAATTCGACAATGTAAGTTAGTAATATATTTATTTTGACAATGTAAGGCATTTGCCCTTACTTAGGCAGAGAAAATACATTAATGATTGATTGTAGTTCTTAAATCAGTGCACTTTCTTTGACCCAAAGCTAGGTGTTCAATAAATATGTTAGTAATTGCTCTAGTGTCTGCCATGATCAACTTAATTATGACAGCTTTGATTGTTTAACATATTACTTACTGACTGAGATTGAAAGAAACCTCTATTGACTAAAATCATTTGTCATATGGATTTGACTTTCTCATTTACTAGCATCTATACCCCTTATAATAATAGTTCCATGGGATCATTTGTCTCTTCTATATACTTCTTGTATTTGACAGATTTATGCATCTCTTGTTAACCCAGGTTGTTTCAGTTGTTTTGGAAAATTATGGGGATGTCAAAGAAGATTCTCAAAATGAGAATGCAATGAGGCTTTATTCTTGGAGAATGGTAGTGAATGACAGAGGAGAAGTTAACGTGCCTGTGTAACTGCCCTTCTTATCATAATTGCATATGTTTTTGAGTTGCTTATCAGTTATAATCACTGTTAACTTCTTTTTGTTCTCCTCCACAGGGACAATGCCACGAACCCTGGATTTTGGTCACGGGTTTGCATACAAAATATGGCAAAGTTAGCCAAGGAGGGAACAACAGTTAGACGTGTTCTGGAATCCTTGTTCCGCTATTTTGATAATACCAATCTCTGGTCTCCAGAACATGGGCTTGCTCTTTCTGTTCTGCTTAACATGCAGTCTATAATTGAAAATTCTGGTAATTAGTTTCTTGAGTGCTATAACATTAGCTTTCTATCAAAGTCCCCCCCCCCCCCCCCCAATTTGAACAATTTATAATTGGGTTTGCTTTAATTTACAGGACATAATACACATTTGTTACTATCCATTTTAGTCAAGCACCTTGATCACAAGAATGTCTTAAAGAATCCTAAAATGCAGCTTGACATTGTTGGTGTTATTACCCATCTTGCTCAACAAACAAGGGTTCAACAATCTGTGGCTATAATTGGCGCATTGAGTGATATGATGAGACATCTGCGAAAAAGCATACATTGCTCTCTTGATGATTCAAATTTAGGGTCTGAAATAATACAATGGAACCAGAAATACCGAATGGAAGTAGATGAATGCCTTGTACAATTAACAATTAAGGTGACAACAAATTCCCCCCTACCGAAGATGATTTTAGTTAATAGTGTAACAAATCAGTAGATCCATATGCACATTTGGATGTGAAACTTGGATGTTTAATTTTAAATGATCTAATATTCTTTTGTGCTTACTGACTATAATATTTTGCAGATTGCAGATGCAGGTCCTGTTATTGATACCATGGCTGTGTTGTTGGAAAACATGTCTAATATTACTGTTATGGCTAGAACCTTGATTGCTGCAGTCTATAGAACTGCTCAAATAGCTGCTTCAATACCAAATTTGTCATATCAGAACAAGGCAAGATTAGTTAAATTGGTTGCTTGTCTATGATGTAATATTTCCTTGCTTCTTTCTGACTTTTCTTTGTCCTTTTCTGTTTGTCTGCAAATTTCGAACTCTACTCTTTAGGCATTCCCTGAGGCATTATTTCATCAGTTACTCCTGGCAATGGTCCATGCAGACCATGAAACCAGGGTGGGTGCACACCGCATATTTTCTATTGTTCTTGTGCCATCTTCAGTTTGTCCACAACCTTCCTCTTCGGGAACCCCTATGAAACAGGCAGCTGATATTCAAAGAATGCTCTCAAGAAATGTCTCTGTGTTTTCTTCTTCATCTGCACTCTTTGAGAAATTGGAGAGAAAGCAAAATTCCATGCCAGAAGATAGTCATGCAGATGGAAACGTTAATGATAACTCCATTTTGAACAAATTGAAGTCAACTTATAGTCGTACTACTAGTACAAGAAAATCTGCTATGACCAGTGCAGAATATACGGATAACAGGAACTCAAAGGTTCATAATTCTATGATGAATAGATTGAAGTCTAGTTACAGCCGTGCTACTAGTGTGAATAAGCCACAAATACCCACAAATGTGGAAGAAAATACTACAAATACTTCAAATAAACAACAGGTATATACTTGCACTTTTTCATTTTTACATTTATGTAATAATGAAAGAACTCATCAATCAAACACCACCAGAGGCTACCAGTCTTCTTATGACTACTATGCCACAGGTATTACCCATTAGGCTCAGTAGTCATCAGATTACCCTTTTGCTATCATCAATCTGGGCCCAGTCTATCTATCCTCTAAACACATCTGAAAATTTTGAAGCAATTGCTCATACCTACAGCCTTGTCTTGCTAGTTGCTCGGAGTAAGGTAACATGCTCATTTTAATATCTATATATAGATTAGAAACAAATTGTTGATATCAAGTCACTTTGCTTAATCAGCGTTTTTGTTTGGCATTTTATATATCTTGTTCAAACCAAATTGTGGTGGCGTTAATGCAAATGAAGCTGAAGCTACCATGTGACATGTTTTTGACACATTCTTTGCTTCCTATAAATGATGAGGAAATCTAATATACTCAACTTCAACAAGTGGTAGACTGATAACTGCAGACATAACAAGCGGCAACTTCATGCCCTATCTCATTCAATTATTTAAAAAAGTCTCCCTTTTTCACTTGGATAATTATTTTTTAACAAAAAACTTAGACTCAAACGCATGTCAGTCTAAGTTTTTCTAATATAATTCATAAACATTTTTTTTTGAGAGCGAGCCCTGGCACAGCGATAAAATTGTGTCTTGGTGATTTGTTGGTCATGGGTTCGAATCCGGAAACAGCCTCTTTGCATATGCAAGGGTAAGGCTGCGTACAATATCCCTCCCTTTACCTGCGCATAGCGTGGAGCCTCCGGGCAATGGGGTACGTAGTTTTTTCTTTAGTGTAACTAATTATTTATAAAAATTCTCTTCCAATTGTTTTCTTGTTATTGTCATCCTAAAAATTAATAGAAAAAAAACACCTCATACATTATTCCAAGATTAGACTCAAACGCATGACTTTCACGTACTTGTACTAACATGAAGGCTATATCAATGATCAAAATTGCAGTTACATATTTTAATTCCAGCAGGAATTTCCATATTACCTTGATAGTAAAAATGTTTATGATCAATGCAAAAAAAAATAAATAAGAAGGACCAGCCTACTATAAAAAAAAATATGGTTTCTAAAACTATATTCACTTCATTGATTAACCTTCATAACAAAAACTGATAAATGTAACTATTTGTCTAATAGTTATAGAAAAATACAATTTTAGAAGTTTGATTGGAAACTAATTAAAATGTAATTATAATCAATTTTCAAATATAAAGAATTCTAGTAACGTTATAAAATCTTTGAGATAATAAAAATTTATATGTAAATTTATGTGTGTACTGCATTGTGCAAACATTCACCAGTAAACTATGAGTACTGTACTTGAACTGTTCTTTTGCTAAAATTTATATGCTACTCACTAGTTACTTCGATATCCCTAGTGTATATTGCTCCATTTCTTTTAAGTGTGGTGGTTAATCATTACCAACATTGTGTGATAAAATAGCAATGTGGTCTAACCCAATATCCTTGTTATGGAAGTTAAAATTGATTAGATATTAAATTTGCTGAGTGATCCCTTTTTATTATTAATGACTAACCATCTCGGGTAGAGAATTATTTGATGAAGTAATTTATATATGATTTTGAGAACTTCAATTAATTTTTCAAAGTGTAATTATATTTCTCTTAATATTCTATTGAGTTTTGGTATTGGCGATGGAAGTACTTTTACACCTCTAATAATGTTTAGATGTGTTTATCAATGCTCCACAATCAAATTTGTAGTTGAATATTCTTTGAACTTTTTAGCGCACAAGTTATCTTTTAAGTGTAGCTTTTGTTTTATCCTCATATCTTGTAAGTTTTATCTCCTGCAGAATTCCTCTCATGAAGCTTTAACTCAAAGTTTTCAGTTGGCTTTTTCCTTAAGGAACATTTCTCTCAATGAAAATGGTAGAGCCTTGATTCCTAAATTATTTAATGCGTGTATGTTACTATGTTTGCATATTCTTGTCTTTCCAAAGAATGAGAGGCTCAATACGAGCAATGTATGCTATGGATGGATATCTTATCAACTTATCTTTAAAATCACACGATTTCTTTCGCAATCTTCCCTTCTAAAGAAGGTTTGGTACTCAAGATTGTAGAGAAGACATGGAAGAACAGTTCCATTTCAATAGTTTATTCTGCAAAGACAGGGATGACCTTTCCTCTGTGAAGTGGGAATGATCATCCCTTGCATGTATGAAAGAATTAACGCTTGTTTTATGGTTCCATTCTAGATTGATTCCAAATATACTGAATGTATTCTCAGTAATATATATAAACTCATGCTAATTAAACTCATCTCGGACTTTTCCTAATTGAACCAATGGTAGAAACTCTCAATATGTTTCTCACAAGTACTTTCTTTTTGAATTAATGATTATCTAGGGCTTACTTCATTTTTATCTCACTCTAAACATGTAACTGACTAGAATAGTTTTATGGCTTGAATCGTTATGTGATGGTGATTAGTATTTTGAATTTATTGGGCAGAGGCCATACACTTTTATCTGAATTCATATGCAATATCCTCATCCCTTACTTAAAATGACTGAACAACAAAAATTAGAAATAAGCATTTGTATATTTTTGTGATTGTAAGTAATATCTAGTAGTCAATATATGGCAAATTTCTAATGTGGCTAGTGATGTAATATGCTTCATGTGGAAGTATGTTGGTCTGGATTTTCCAAGATGTATAGGATTAATGAGATCATTTCTTGCATACTCAACCAAACAGAACCTGAGAGGTTATAGCATGAATTATATTTATTGCATACTATCTCATATTTGATTATTTTATTCTTGTTTCTTTTATGTTGCTTTTGGACAATTTTAAAGTTGCTAAGTGTTGTTTAAGGTGCCTAGTTTTGAAAAAATGTTATCTTTTTCCAGTAAAACTGCAACCATCACGCCGCAGATCTCTCTTTACACTGGCAACATCCATGATTATCTTCGCATCCAAGGCCTACAACATCCTCTCTCTAATTTCTATTGCTAAAACGACATTGACAGATAGAACAGTATGTATATCTTGTTCCATACAAAGTTTTTCATTTAAGTTGTTCTATTTTCCATACTTTCCCCACTTTCTGTTATTGCTTGCTAATGCATTGATTATTTACTCAACTGTGCTATCTATTTCCTATTGATATTTGTTGTGATAAATTGCCATTCACAATTGTGCTTTTAGGTTGATCCATTCCTGCAACTGGTTGGTGATAGCAAGTTACAAGCGGTTATTGATACAGATGGGCAGCCAAGTAAAGTTTATGGATCAAAAGAGGATGATGAAGATGCTTTAAAGTCACTTTCAGCAATAAAGTTAACTGAGAGCCAGTCTAAAGAATCATTTGCTACCATGATAGTGCAGAGTCTGGGAAAATCGTCTAATGTAATGGCTAGATATCATGTAATGATACAGCAGCTTATCAGAACGAATGAACTAACTCTGAGTCTTTTCTATGTAGGAATCATCCATCTTAAGAGAACGGCTGCTCAATGATTTCTCACCTGATGATGCCTGTCCTTTGGGAGCCCAGTTATCTGCTGAGACAACAGGAAATATGTACCAGTCTGGACTAAAAGAAGATAAACTTCCTGATATGGTAATTTGTGCAGCTCTGTTCACGCTTTTCTGAAAAGAAAAATTTATTTTCGTTTTATTTTAACCTTCATAGCTTCCTCCCATGAAATAATGCAGGTTGATATTTCATTATTTACTATTGACGATGACATTCCACCTTGTGGTTTGGAGAGCCAAGCTAATTCTGATCCACAGCAACAGCCCTCACAAAATCTAAGCTTGCTGAGTGTTGATGACATTTTGGGTTCAGTAAGTTCTTGTCATTAACACACTTATAACGTGTTTATTTTGAATTAAATTACAGGAAAATATCTCTTTTTTTCAAAAAATCTTAGATTTTGATTAATGTTCTGAACATAAAATAATCCAACGCACACATAACGTCGTACTTGTTAGAGTATTCTTGGTCCTCCATCTAACAAATTATGTTTTGAGGTTGATTTGGCTCTTGACATAATACCGAACCCTCTATTCTCCTAATAAAATATTAAAATTATAATTTTAGCAAAACTTGAGTGTGGGGCCTATGCCTTGCCAATACTTCAAGCCTAAAGGGCTCTTACATAAGGAACACATTAGATATATTAACAACTTGAGATCTGCTCCTAATAAATAACTTGGGCAATTGGTTTGACTTGGTTCTCAATCTCAACACTCTAGGAGAGTCATGAAGATGACTTTTGCGTAAGATAAAGTATAATATTCCTGAACTGTGCACAACTAAATTGGAAAAGCTATGCTGAAATTCATTTTGAGTTTTAGGACGGCACTTAAAATCTTCCAGTGTCAGTCTTCCAGACTGTACGGTGTCCATGTCCATGTCCATGCGTTTTACCTGTGTATTCTTTCTGCAGATTCTGCATTAGAGGTGGAAATGGACTAGGCTGGGCTGAACTCTACCTAAACCTGTGTTTTATATTTTTATATTTCAAACCTGAGACTGTTATCCGTAACGAGCCTATTTTGAGGCTTGGGCCGTTAGTCGATTTAAAGGCTTATTTTATATTATATAGTGTAAAAACTATTATTTTTTAAATAAAATCAAACATTTTCATTAAAAATAATAAGACAATTTTAATTCACAAGATATTGACAAAATTTACCTACAAAAATTACATGTGACATGTTACCCGAGTCTTTAAAGTCTCACCTAAAGAAAAAAGTTCATATTTTTTTATATAACTTTTAAAGTAGTTATTATAAAAATTAAAAAAATTATCATATACGACAATTTATGATTAAATTTCGTTGTAAAAGACTTTACACAACCATTGCATCTACTATTTATTCTTATTATAAAAAATGATATTCATCTGCAGGTTTCGGAGACAACACATCAAGTAGGACGGATTTCTATTTCCACACCGTTTGACATGCCTTACAAGGAAATGGCTCTCCATTGTGAGGCCCTCCTCGTGGGAAAGCAGCAGAAGATGTCCACTTTCATGGGTACCCATCCAATGCAAGGATATTCATTTAGGATTCCTGCTCCTGAATACAACCAGCAAAAGGACGAGTCCTCAACTTCCAGTGTTCAACAGACTTTATATTCGGTACTTCTTTACTCCATCAAATTTTGAAATTTCTAATAATCACTGTTCACTTTGAGATATTTCCATCTATGGGGCACTTAAGCTGCTTTTTTTTTAAGAAAGTGTTCAATTATTAAATTCTACTTACCATTCACCCATTTATTGGATGCCATCATGTTTATAAAGCTCAAGTTAACTTGTTCCCTATAACCAAAAAAGCATCTTATTCCCATGCCATTTGAATTGCAGAGTGGAAATCCGTTTTTGGATTCAAACTTTGACTCGAATTCACACAACACATTGCCTGACACTGCTCCAAGGCTTTGTGCCACAGCATACCAGCATCAGGCTGCCTTCTTTCAACTGCCAGCATCACGCCCGTATGATAATTTCTTGAAAGCAGCCGGATGTTGATTCATGGTAGAAAAGATGGTGATTCTCAAAGTTGAGCTTCTTGATAAAACTTTCCTCACATTAGTTGATATAGAAGATGCTCGGAAAAGTTGCTCTAGCTGCTTTATTGACCATGAATTTATGGTTGGATCAGTGTTTTTTTAGGGGCAACAATTATCGATCAGCCTGTTCACTGAATTATATTTCTTCATTGATTTGCTTCAGCAAGAAGGCGTATCTTTTATTGGCATCCTTGCAAATTTTTCAGAGCTGTTTTTATGTGCATAGGTCATGCAAATGTGTACGTCACGTTTTTTCTTCTCTCTTTTTCTTCCCTTCCTTCATTGTTCTTTAATTTCCCATTCCATTATTGGGGTGTGACAATTTTGTAAAGACAAATTCTTTTAGGCGGAGATTCCAATCTGCAAATCGGTCAAATCAAACCACATGGAAGGATTCCTATGACCTTGAACTTGATCATTCCATGAATCAGTTTTGCTCCTGAAAGGAAGTGTTGAGAGGATGTTATGGTTTAGTATAGCGCTCTTGCTCTGGTTTACGTTCCCTGTTAGAGCATGCAGAACTAGCATACACCACCGGGGTAGTACAATTCATTAAAATATTGAAATTCAGCACAAGGGATCCATGTTGTTGGGAACTTGAATCATAGTACTCATGTAAAAGAAATGCAAAGCATTTTCTTGTGTTCATAGCTATCTTTAAAAACTGTCGTGTTACTACAATAAAAAAATAAATAAAAAATATTGTGTTTTAAATCCTCTATTGATAAGAATTTGCAAAAACATAATAATTGTTGAGTGACTGAACAAATTTTCTTAGCTTGAGTTTGCAATATAGTCTGTCCTTTTTTATTTTTTTATATGAATTTAGAATGGTCTAAGGTAAACATTAGTGTATGCGATAAAATAATTAATTTAAAATAATAATAATTAAATTAATTAATTATTTTAAATTTAAAACATTGACAGAATATTAATATTTTAAAAACACACAAGAAATAATTAAAACAAAATTTCAAAAATATTAAAATAAGATCTTTAAAATTTAATATACTAAAATAAAACTTAAAAAAATATCAAAATAAAACTTCTGAAATTTAACGTAGAAAAGTAAAAAAAATAATATTAAAATGCATCAAAAGTGGCATTTAGAAGGGAAAAAAAATGACTTTTTTGTAATTTCAGCCGTCTTGCTCTTACTTTATTTCTCTCTCTAGAATCTTCTCCGATCGAGTGACAGACGACGCGAACAAAGCCGATCCAGTCAACGTGAGAGAGTTCCACTATTTTCCCACTTCCACAATTTTCATCTCCCGTGCTGCTTGGTTACTCTTAAATTCTATACTAATCTAATTAGCTTCTTTTTTTCTTTCTCTCCTCAAATTGTGTGTGCAACAAAAATTTTGCAGAATGGAGGAACTTCAAGAGTCTCAAACCCAATCATCGCTCGGTAATTTGCATGCACTTCTATGGTTTAGACAAAATGGTCTTTCTTTCACCTTCGTATATGCTTGCTTAAACGTCTCTTTTTCTCGCACTGTTAATTGTTGGAGGTCAAGAAGATGAAAATGAAGTGATTACTGAAAGTTCAGCATTTGTTAAAGGGGAACCGGCACCAGAATTCAGTAGTAACCCCCCAAAAGTTGATTCTGAAGTTGAGGTCCTTCATGACAAGGTCACCAAACAAATCATTAAGGAAGGCCATGGCCAGAAACCTTCCAAATATTCAACTTGCTTCTGTAAGTACCATACTCAATCTTAGTCTCACTCTTTCATGTTTGCGGTTAGTGTGAAATCCAATGATGTCACCACAATCCATGATGTTCTGTTGCATGTTTCCTACTTGTAAAAACGCTCGAGCTACATATTTTAATTTGCAATTGTGTATATAAAAATATTTAAACACAATTGAACTTATCCTTTTCAAACTACTTGTGCTTTCACTTCAAGCTATCATACTTTCGAGGGGTATGTCGAACCGCCCCAGATTTGAGTAGTGTGGTAATATAATGTGATATCAGAATTTTCTTTTTTCTTGGAATGGATTTCGTTGTGTCTAGCTTGGTATAGAAACTTAAGCTATAATTTAAGCGATACATGGGAATGATTTGATGTGAAAATGTAAAATGTTTGGACATATAATGTTGTTTCACCATAAGAAAAAATAATTTTGCTGAGGTTAAATGGGGACAAAAGCTGGGAGGACCAATATTGTATCAGGAAGTAGTCCTAATATCTACTACTGTACTATTCTTAGTGGCCCTTTCCTGCCTAGCCTTTTCTTTTTCTTGTTGGATCAAAATCATGATTGCTAGGGGATATGGTTGTAGTCCATTACAGGGCATGGGCTGAGAAATCACAACACAAGTTTGAAGACACATGGCTGGAGCAACGGCCAATTGAGATGGTCTTAGGAAAAGGTATGTCCCTGATGGAAGTTTAAAGTATCAAGTTTCTTTGTACATTAATCAATAGGACTTGTGTGATATCTTTTTACAGTGTGAACTGCTCCACCGGGCTTGTTATTGTTTATTTGATTTTGATGTATTTCTCTTAAACAGAAAAGAAAGAAATGAGTGGGTTGGGCATTGGTGTGGCAAGCATGAAAGCTGGGGAGCGTGCATTGGTGCATGTGGGCTGGGAATTAGGATATGGAGAGGAAGGAAGCTTCTCTTTTCCAAATGTTCCACCCAAGGCAGATTTAGTTTATGAAGTTGAGCTCATTGGCTTTGATGAAACAAAAGAAGTAAGTTGCCATTAAATTATGGATGGCTGTGGACTTGGTTAGATGCTTACGGCACCTGATTTCACAGGGGAAAGCTCGCAGTGATATGACTGTGGAAGAAAGGATTGGTGCAGCAGACCGGAGAAAGACGGATGGAAATGCTTTGTATCAGGAAGAAAAACTAGAGGAGGCTGTGCAACAGTATGAAATGGTTACACACTTATGTTTCTTGTGCTCTTCTACATAATTCTTAACCCATGGAAATTTCTTTCTTCTCTTTTTATTTTGGGTTGTTTGACAAATTTGTGGTTGTCTTGGTTCTTGTCAGGCCATAGCATATATGGGAGATGACTTCATGTTCCAGTTGTTTGGGAAGTATAGAGATATGGCTCTAGCTGTAAAGAATCCATGCCATCTTAACATGGCAGCCTGTTTGATTAAGATGAACCGCTACGAAGAAGCTATAGGACAATGCAACATTGTGCGTATCAGACTCTAACTGATCGAGTCAGCATAAAATGTTTTCTGTTTGTTTTAATTTTTGTAGCCATACCACTTTTTGAGGTTCCTTTAATTATTTTTTCTAGATATAAAATAGCGATAAAATTATCTTTTCTGGAAGTTCCTTTCACCCAGTTTTGGGTTGTGAACGGAATATAATTATGACTTACAAATATATTCTAATAATATGCTGCTTTAGAGCATCAGACATTAGTGAGGTCATAATATTCTCTCTTTGAGACATTGAAGACAGTTAATGTTTTTTAAGGGTTCCCTTTAATCTTATTGAAGGAAAGCTTCAAACTGGTTTTTGTTTATTTGCTTGATTGATAACCCAGTCAGATCATGTCAAGACAGAAGATGCAGACTTTGTCACTATTCACTACTAAGCATGTCTTGTTATATTTTGCCAGTCAAAGAAAATACGTAACTACTGTCAACAAGGACTTGTTCTTGCTGCCAATTTAGTTTATTTGAGCTTGGCAAATTTTCCTGAAGAAACATTCTAATCAATAGTAAGCTTAATTTGGTCTGTGGGTATCGCATTTAGGTTATTTGTTATGCAATGGTCAATCGGACAGGATTTGTTATCTCATCTAGAAAACAAATTAAGCCAAATATCTTAGCATTTTAACTAAATTGTATTGTGAATTTATGATGCAATGTAAAACCATCTGGCTGATATTGAAATAATCTTTTCCACATTATGTTATACTTATAGTACATCCATGAAAGTCAAGTCATTGGTGATCCTCTTGTGTTAAACTTTATGATGGAACTTGCAGGTACTGGGTGAGGATGAGAACAATGTGAAGGCGTTATTTAGGCGAGGTAAGGCTAGAGCAACACTTGGGCAAACGGATGCTGCCAGGGAAGATTTTCTAAAGGCAAGTAAATATGCCCCTCAAGACAAAGCAATTGCTAAAGAATTGAGATTGCTTGCTGAACATGACAAGGCTGTTTACCAAAAGCAGAAAGAGATATATAAAGGAATATTTGGACCAAGTCCTCAACCAGTTCCTAAACCAAGAAACTGGCTCATACTTATTTGGCAGTGGTGGCTTTCAGTATTCTATGGCCTTGTCACGCTCTTCAAGCGTGAAAGGCATAAATCTGACTAAGCAAGAAGACCATTGCTGAGTTGAGTTGACAATTATATACGTGCATCCTACGAAAGGCCACGTCTTGTGCTACTGAGGAAATAATCATACTTTTTACTATTTTTGCTTTGCTTGTGGAACAATCAGACGTTGAAAAAGCAGTGCTGATTTCACTCTTACGACTGACAATGCTATCAATCTGTTCTTATGTTGCTTTCCAAAAGTTTGGTAGTTTGTCTAGAAGGGACTTGTTCTTTAATTTTAATATTTAGTAATTGTTGGATTAATGAAATATATGTATCGTATTTAACACTCATAGCAATGTAAGTGTGTAACATAGTTAATGATGAAAAACGAGCCTTATGTCGGATTTCCAAACGAAAAAGGAAAAATAAAAGATAATTCTCTTTAATTGATCTCGTGATTCTCGTCACCAATAGACCTAGTTGAAAATTGTATGACAACCAAGAGAAGCAGATATTCTAAGCGACAAGCATAGGAATGATCCAATCCAAATGACAACTAATGAGGGAAAGTGTGCAAGGAAGAAGTCTTCGTTTCTTAAAAATCGAAAATAGCAGTATTCATGTGAAATTTGTCGATGACATCGCGTTAATGACAACTAATTTTTGAAGGATTACTTTGCTGTTCTATTTAAAAATTACACTTCATTAAGTTTGTGAAAACAATTGGAAAGGTTTGAAAGAAAATTCGCTCTGACAGTAATTTTTGCTACCCATACTGTAGTAATGCAAAATTAATATTATTTAATTAAAGATTAGTATAAGAAGATGAGTCCTGACAATTTAATTGTATCTTAATAACTTTTTTATCATTGATTCGAATATAAAAACACAGAAATGTGATTCTTTTCTTATTTGCATCCAGAATCTTAATCTACTTCAAGCTCAAGCCTCCAAGTACGTACCTAGAAAAACGATATGGATCCTCTGGAGCTCATAAATAATTGCACCGTGTACAGTTCTTAACCTATCGGTTACTGTTTTTTATTAATTTTTTTCTTAACATTTCAATATAAAAAATATACTCCTGTTTTAAGGGTTTCGATCCGATTCATGCAATTCAAAAGAATTATAGAAAATTTTGATCCCTAGAAAAACATTTATTAAAGCCCTGAATAATACTAGTACTATTTTCACACCATTTTTTTTTCTTCGTCACTTCACAGCCCTTTCCATGTTGAACGGACAAACTCACAAGCATTCTCTTAAGGCCATCACAACTCTTTCCCAACTAATATATAGAAAATCACAAAGAGGGCCAGTACTTTATCACAAGGAAAATCACATAACCAAAGTAAAAATAATAATTTAAAAATGGCCGCCCAAAGTCATCGTTTATTATCATTGACCAATATGTACAAGTATTTCAAGATATAAGATTGATTTAACTAGTAATAAAAGGAAAATAATAGGAAAGAGAAATTTTAAATTCAAATCTCCTATTAACAAAAATTAAAAAATTTAATAACTAACATTTGTTGATAAAATAAAATAAAAAATAAATACATACAAGTACCAACATCTTATTTTCATATGCAAAGAAATGGCCATGGCCGGTGCTTATTATAACCATAATGATGATCTTTTTCTACAAGTGAAGATAACAAGTAATTAAACTAGCTTAGCTACCAGATGGGTTTGGGCATAGAGGTCCAAGCAAAATAGGCACAAACTAGCATCTGGGATATGTACACATAAACTGCAAACGATATACTCATCAGCAACAAGTCTTTCCAATCACCGTTTTGCTTTTGCTGTGGACTCGAATTCTGCTTCACCCTCTTCCCTATCTTCTCAATATCATTTAACATTTTCCATTTCAACAAGTTCAGCTTTATTCCTTCTCCCAGGTGAGCATCTTTCTTCTCTTCGGGATCTGCAGGTGTTCTACCTTGGCAAGATAATAGAATCAAAATCCTGGGCCTGTTTCTGTTAGTGAATTCATGATGATGAGATGATGAAGGTACCCTTTTGCTGCAGCAACAGTGGCCAACAGTGAGAGCTGCCATGGAAGAAGGATCAGATTTAATTTTGTTTATTGATGACAGGCACAGTGTGGAGTATAAATAACACTAACAGATAGTAGAAGATAATAAACCTGTCACTTGGTAATTGGTAGTCTCTTTCTTCACGCTAACAAAGAAGAATATTATGCACGTTAGACTTAGACATTTTACTTCAAACACCCAAATGGATAAGGGGCCAAGGTCTGTAGAACCATGCATTGTGTGGAGGAGTAACAACAAGAAGAGAAAAAATAAATTATGTTTTTCTTAATTGAATTAAATAAAGAAAATGAACTTTACAACCTCAACATTATTTTTATGGGGAAAGTCATAATTAGAAGTTGAAAACGTAAAGAAATCTTATTTTCTTCTTATAAATAAATTTGGAATTAACTTATTAAGTTAAAGAATGGTAATATGAAAATAAAGATTTTCGTTTATAAAATTTGTGAAAAATGTGGATTGATTCGAAGATGAGGGTGATTTATAATAATTTGTTTTGATCTAAGTTAATTGAGTAGAATGTTTAAATTAATATAAATTTTTTAACAATTAATAAAAGTAATTAAATATTTAATTTCATCTCTTAATTTATTTAAAATGTTTAATTAGATATCTCTTACTTTTTTGAGTATGCAATTTGAGTCTTTTTATTTTTTTAATTTTACCCAATTAAGAAGAACTCGTGTTAGATTGTATATTCTAACAACTTTTATTACAAATATGGAGGTTTTAAGTTGTCACTAAAATTTATTATTATTTTAAATTAAGAAAATAAAATAAATACCATATTAAAACCAAATTTGTCTTTCTTCTTCCACCGTTCTCTCCCCTCCCCCTCCCCATCTCCTTTTCTACATCAGATTTGCAAAACAGTCTAATGGCGATGTTTTTTCTGAAGAGTGCATTTCCTCGATGTCGATCTAGAAGAGGCAACGGTTCCGGCGGAGGAGGGGCGATAGTGGCGCCACCGACAATGGTGCTTGCGTAGGATTGATGGCTTGAAGGAAAGCAAAATCGTTAGTTTTGGGCTTCTGTTTTCCAGATCTGGTGATTTTCGTTTGAAGGGGAGCAATTTCCGAAACTAACAATGGTCGTCGGAGTGACGAATATTGGGTGTGTTGCCGGAGTTGGCGAAACCGTTCGAAAGGTGTCGAAACTCCCCGCCGTGCTCGCCCTTCGAGCTCCTTTCGTCGTCCACGCCGGAGATCGGCTGGTAATATTCCGGCACGTCATCGGCAATCGTGTCCAAGTTGCTCCCGTTTCCATTTCTACGAACACCAAAACGAAAAGGTAATCCATTCACACAAGTAGTTGATCATTTTTTCCCTAAGAAAATAAAAGGAAAGTAATGAACGGATACCATCAATAAAACTAATCTCAGAGACCACGCATGATGGGGCGGGGACGGTTAGGATGACCGGAGTTTTTGTACTTTTTAAAATAATGATAAATAAAGTAGCCGTTAAAAATGACCACTATATGTTCACAACATTTAAAAAAAAAATCATAAAAAGTATCTGACTAGGTGTGTTCGCGGTCTGGATTTGATCCATTTTGAAGAAAAAATCATTCTATCCAATCCTTTCAGTTTGGTCATTTAATCATCTATTTGGTTTGATTTGTTTTTTAAATCCAATCCAATCCAATCCAATTTTTTTTCGATTTGGATTGGATCAGTTTTCAATTTTTAAAAATTTTAAAAATAAAACTTATGAGACTTATTTTTATCAAAATAAGGAGTATCTAGCATAAACAAACACATTCACTGGACAAAAATAAACATCATTTTCTAAATTGGACAAACACGTTCATTGGACAAAATAAAGAGCAATGTATTGGGTTTTTGATTTTTGGGTTATGATGGAGAATAGATCCAAGTAGTTAAAGGGTATAGTAAGGTTTATATTTTTATTTTTTTCGATTTTTGATTTTTCAGTTTTTCGGTTATCGATTTTTCGATTCGGTTACCACGATTTACATCGATTTAGATTGGTTGATGAACACCACTATCCCTGACAGCACGCATGAATTTTCCGTCCATCAATTTAACGAATCTACTACAAAGGATCCAATTGGATAAATTTGAAAAATTAAGAGACCTAATTGTATAATAAAAATCAAAGGGGTCAAATTGAACATCTTTAATAAATTAAGAGATTAAACTGAATATTAAGCTAAAAAAAAACTCATGATTTGGTGTTAGATCAATTTTAATGCAAGTTCTTCAAAATGGTATATATTGTTTGATACAAATTAATTTTGGTTAAAAATAATTTTAAAGTGAAAAGATTTATATTTAAATATTTTATTTTAAAAGTTAGCGGTTACACTTAATAAAAAAATCTTACTCAAAGTTATATAAAATTATTTCAACTTAATATTTATTTGAAATGGGAATAATTTGTTAATGTTAGTCCAAACATATGAGTCATTTTTTTAATTAGGGTTGAAGAAATGACAAATTGAGTTAGGTTATAGTTGGCTCTAACTCGTTCCTGATTTTTTACCGAATCAAATTCTTAGATTTTAACTCATTCTTAGATTTTAATGAATATGATAATCTATGGATTAAATTAGGACTAGGTCTATAAGACGAAACAGAATTGTCCCAAAAATATAAGTAACACAACTTTTTACTTTCTATTAATATAATAAAGATTTCAAAAATAATTTATATCTCATTATTATACATTATATTATGTAAATTAAAGGACATTACTTCCTCCGTTTTTCTTATTTTATAAGAAAGAAATTTTAATATAAAATACGCTAAAACTTATTTTTCAAAAGAAGGATCAAAGGAAATATTACTTAAAATTCTATAGAGAAAAAAGTTTTGACACAAGTTCGAACAATATAAACAAAAAAGTTAATAGATTATTATTTTTTATACTAGACTAGAATTTTTCAATGAAACACAAAAATTAAAATGTACTACAGATATAATGACCAATATAGTGGTGAACAAATAACGGACTCGACTAAGTTATTTTTAGACCTTAACTCGCCCTTAGATTCAAATGAACTCAATTATTTGTGTGTTAAATTAAGATAAGTAAGGTTGGAGTATCGAGCTAAGGTAGGTCTTTCATACACTTGTTTTTGTGAAGAGAATTTAATGGGTATTAAAAGTTTTACATAAAAAATAATAATTAAAAAGGTGATCTAAATTAGTCAATGATTACGCACGAGTTATTGTAATTTTATGGTAATTATCTTTAATTTTTATTAATAAAAACATCAAATAAATTTTTCGGCACAAAATAAAGTATTAAAAACCAACAATCAATTATTTCCATATTACCCATCTTGTGTGTGTATTAAAATAATTTAAACTTGTTTAATTATGTTTTATGAATTTATCTCTTAATCTAACCCCAAATGGTTTTGATTGGGTGGCAGTATATAAAATATGAAGCGGTGCGCAGAGAATAAACCATGGTCAAATTAGCGTCAAAGCAAATCACGTGACGTCAAAAGGCATGTACAAGAGTCAAATGATGCCAGCTTTTATCTCGTTCACGCTATCATTCCATTTAAGTAATTCTCCATTATTTGCATACGCATCAGCATCGCTAACTTTTATTATTTTTATAAAATTTACTTTATTTAAGTTACTTAACGCTTTAAGCAATTAATATGATCTTTTTTATTTTTAATTATAACGTTTTATTAAAATAATAAAAATATAATAAGATAAATTAATAATTTATTAATTTAATTAAATACATTTAGCATGGGAAAATTCATTCCTTAAATAATAATTATAATTATTAAAATAACCGTTAATATAGTAGTAATATTTTGTTGTTAAATTGGAGGAGATCGAGATTTTTAGTTTATAGAACACACTACAGGACGACAAGTTGCAGTCTGCAATGTTTCGAATCTCCATAAAGAACGAATGCGTCACTGCGTTGAAAATTCATAGTCTCCAGTTATTGAAGATTCCCTTCCCCCTCATAAGATTTCAAGAAAAAAAGGTTAGGATTATCTGATCTCACATCGCATGCTTATTCATGTATGTATACAGACAAAACAAAATAAGGAGAAAAAGGATTGCTGTGTGAAATGTAAATTGCCTACTATCTAATAATTTCCTAACGCATATACTTAATTAATAAATATTTAATACTCTAAAGATTAATTATATAATTTTAATATTTTAAAATTACTTAAAAGAGACAATAATATTTCAAAGACCAAATTGATGGTAGTACCCTAAAAAATCTATAACAAAGTCATACATACAGAAATTTAACATGAAATTATTTATTCTCATTGTCAATGAACATTGAACAATGTTAGACAACCGTAAAGGACAACTTAATTTAGAGGTAGGGATGATATGCCTGCGTAAGGAGTGCTTCCCTTCTCTCCGATCCCTAATTTTCTACTACAAGGACCTGATAATTGTAATAAAAAAGTTAATTAAATACAAAGGCATTTAACAAATTTAAGACTCATTTACCAATATTAAAGTTATAAATAAATGATTTAATATATTACATTATATGAAAAAATAATAGCACATTTATATATTTATTATTAAAAATGATTTTTCATCTTCAATCGCCCCCTTTCTTTCTTCAAATATACTGAATAAAAATAATAATTCCCATTCTAATTCCTTTAAAAAATTGTGTCCAAACTTAAAACTCCAAATAAGGTAACCCCTACAACAATCTTCATATAACAGGAAAATTTCCATCTTTAATGGCAGCATTTTAATCTACTTGCAACCGGTCTCTTAATGCCTTTGAAATGCGTTTCAAGTAATCAATAAAGTTGCATTAGTACTGAATTATAATAATAATTTCTGCGTGACTTTTAAATTGCTGTGGAGTGTTCAACACAAGGTTCATTACTAGCTACCTAACTAATTAATTTATACTTTTGACCTCATTCTTCATAAATAATTAAGTTATTAAACACCAACTTGTTAGCTTTTGAAACACAATTATGGTTAACAAAACCAAAATTTGTACCAAGTTGTTTAATTCCAACTTCCAATTTACTGAAGAGCCAGTATTCCATAGAATTGTACTACCTTTTGCAGATAAATTTAAAAGCGTATTTGGAATATAATGTTATTTTTGCATGGCAATGTCTTTTGGAACAATTCTTTCGTTAAAATAATTGTAATTTTAACTATGAAATCATTTAAACGGCAACATGTTTGATTTGACAAGTTCAGCTTACTTAAAAAAAAATCCTTAGTTGGAGGAGTTTTGCACTGAGTAAACTGTTGTTAAACACCAGCCCCGCCAAATCCAAAAAAAAAAAAGGAACACAAATTAGTGTGATAGGGATTAACTTTTTTTTTCCTTATATTATTCTTTTTTATATATATATAATCATGTTCTAGAGGCAGTTAAGTACTAGTGGTACTAAATATAAACACTTTTTTACTACAAAAATTCAAGCTTATAGGTGATGAAAAATGAATCCCTTTACAATATCCAGATCCAATAACAACTCACAATCTCACATGCACCAACTCTTATTATTCATGACATTATTGGATTTGGCAAAATGAACCACCTAATTCTGCCCAACTGTTAATTTATTGATTTTGAAAATGAAAAATAGAGAGGAAGAGAAGGAAACATTATTATTATTAAGAAGAAGAAGAAGCAAACAAGGCATGAAGATTGAATTGAAGCAAAACGTGTCAGCTACGGAGTGGTGTAGGAAAGGAAACACACAGGAATGGTGAACCCACCACATGCAATCCAAATCACCCCTAACCCTAACCACAAGTCCACAACATTACAAAGTCAAGTGCGTTCTATAGTATTTTTTAAATCCCAATATCTACCATACGCCGGAGACGCGCAATACGCACCCCACAGTTCGGTTTTCCCTTTCCCACCTCAGCGTGACCAGTGCGTTGTGCGCACTTTGCGTATCAAAGTCCAACTCCTTCACCTTCTCTCTCCTCAGTAGTTAAACTGCGTTGACTGAGATAAATCTAAATCCCACACTTTTTTCATTTCTTTCCTTTTTTCCCCCCCTTCTCTTTATTAATACAACACGGCCACCACTCGCCGGAAAATCTTCGACTGGAACTTTTTCCGATAATTACTCTCTTTGTTTGGCCTTTTCGCTTCCCTTCTTTCAAACGCTATAACTTGTCTGTTCCGTTCCGTTCTGTTCTCGCATCATCTTAAACTAGGGTTCCCGGAAACCCTAGCCTTGGTTGGTTGCTATATCTGCTCCATGAGTTTGGGAGAAACCTTGCTGGAGCTATTCAGATTCAGCTGGTTTAGATAAACGAAGGCGTTTCTCTCTGCGTTTTGGTGTTTTTTTTTTTCGAACATGAAGAGATTGAGGTCGAGCGAGGATCTCTACTCCTACGGCGGAGATAAGAGTAATAATGGTTGCAAGGATTCGAACAATCTGAACCGTTCGTTTTCGTCGGCGCAGCGGAGCTTCTACTACAAGCCGGAGAATGCGCGCAAGGGTTTGGTCTCATCGTCTTCGTCGTCGTCATCGCGGTACGAGAGGGATCGAACGGTGGAGGAGGATCGGGAGGGTTCGCGGCTGGTTCGGAAGCGATCGGAGCACGATTTCGAGGGTTTCGATCGGAGGAAGGGGTTCGATAGGTACAGGGAGAGTGACCGGAGTTTGATTCACCGGTCGGAGAGTTTCTGCGGCGGCGGAGGGTCGCGGAGGGATCAGTTTCCGAAGGGGTTTCGATCGGAGAGGGAGCGATCGCGGAGGGAGGGGAGCGTGTCGTCGTGGCGGCGAGGGTTGAAGGATTTTGATGATAGAGAGAGGGTGGTGCGTTCCCCTAAGGGTTTGAGGGATGTGAAGTCTCCGTCGTGGTCGAAGGATTCTGTTTCTGAGAGCGAGCAATCGAAGAAGAGATCTTCTTCTTCTCCGAGACCATTCAGAGATGGTAACTCCATCAAGTCTAAGTCCAAGTCTCCCACTTGGTCTAAGGATTCGGAGAGCGAGCTGTCCAAGAGTGTTGAGGTGAAGAAGGTTGAGGAAGAGTTGTTGCAGCAGGTTCAGAGTGGAAGTGGGAGTGGTAGTGAGATGGAAGAAGGGGAGCTTGAGCCTGAACCCCAAGCGGAAACGGTTCCTCCTGTGACGGAAGACCTGCCCTCTGTTACTATGGAGACTGATGAGAAGCAAGTTCAGAAGAATGAATGCCACCCTAATGATGATGACACTGATGCTGCTGTGGAGGAGGAAGGGAAACCTAACGAGGAGGTTGGTTGTTGTGAGGTAAAGGATGGAGAGAAGAAGAAAGAAGCTGATGAGATGGCAGATGTTCGGGATGATCAGACTGAGAAAATGTTTGTTACTGATACTGAAGTGAAGTCTGTGGGTAATGGTGATGATGATAAAAAGGAGGAGGCTTTGTATGCTGGTGCTGAGTACGAGGAGGAAACAAAGAAGGGTGCGGCTGTGGAGAAGGAGAAGGAGAAGAAGGTGGCGTTGAATGAAGAGGAGGATAAGCAGGACAAGGACAAGGACAAGGACAAGGGCAAGGGTGTAGATCTAGGAACCAGCACGGATGTTCTCAAACCTGAGTTAAATGATGTAGTATCAACAGGAAATGAGGTTCTAAAGGAAGTGGATAAAAAAATGATGATGGAGAATGTGGTCAATATTGCAAAGGATAAAGGCAAAGGTGTCTCTGTTGCACCTCCTACTGATGTTGTTCATGCTTTAGATGATGGCTTGTGGTTGGATAGAGGGTCGAGAGACCTCCAGACGTGTTCTGCTGATGTTATAGAAGGTCCAAGCACAAGGGGATTCGAGTTGTTTTCCAGATCTCCTGTTAGGAAAGTGGAGAAAGTAGACCACTCAGTTCTCAACAAGCACAAGGATGACATGGAGCAGCTTGATCTTACTCTTAGCTTGCCTAATGTTCTGTTACCTATTGGTGCTCATGAGACTGGTGCTCATGAGACAACATCGCAAACCCCTGGATCCCCCACTCAAGCACGGAGTGTGCAGTCTTTAAGTAATACATTTTGTACTAACTCAGATGGTTTTACTGCATCAATGTCCTTTTCAGGTTCCCAATCATTCTATCATAATCCAAGCTGTTCTCTGACAAAAAATTCAGTGGACTATGAACAATC
>PYAF01000564.1:168489-185529 GCA_007407185.1 Glycine tomentella
TTCAGATGAGTAGTATCCAGAAGGACTTCTGTTTTGATGAATTGGAGAGTATAGTAAAAATTAAACAGGCAGAAGCTAAAATGTTTCAATCACGTGCTGATGATGCTAGAAGAGAAGCTGAAGGGTTGAAGCGCATTGCCCTTGCAAAGAATGAGAAAATTGAGGAAGAATATACCAATAGAATGGCCAAGTTACGATTGACTGAGACTGATGAAATTCGTAAACAAAAATTTGAAGAAGCCCAAGCATTAGAGAGGGCACATCTGGAGTATTTGAACATGAAAATGAGAATGGAGACAGACATTAAAGATCTGTTATCCAAAATGGAAGCTACCAAAATGAGCCTTGCCATGTGATAAAAAAAAATCTAGAATAGTACTTTCAGGTAAATGTATTATGTCCCATCCTGAAATTTGTAGATTCTGATGTCACCACCTTATTGTTGTCAACTACTTTAGTCCTGATCCGTAGTTGTATCTATTTATTGTTGTAGTTCGTTTTGCTTTTAAGCTGCTAACCAAAATCTGTAGAGTTCATCAGTTATTAGTCTTATGAAACAATATCAGTAATGACAGCAATTTAAAATAGATTATCATCCAAAACCACAATGCCCAGCTTGTGGATGGGTTTGCTGTACAGGCTCTTTTGTACTGACTGTCAGCAGATGGAGATTATAAAGTTATAACTTGGTGGCTATTGTACATTGATCGTTGCCATCAAGTCATGACTTTATTACTGTTATATTGTCAAATGATAATTTCATGGTTATCTCTGCACCAGTGTAAACCAGCTGGACCTTTTACATCCTTTTCTGATGTTTCATGTTCATGGTAGTCGCACGGGTCTTTTTTTCCCTGAGAAAGTTAATTATTTAAAATCAATGAATAAATATTTCCAGTCTATCATTACAATTATAATTCAAATCCAGTCATCAATTCCTGTGTCTGAGACTTGTGTGTGCTCACAGTGTGCAAGACTATTTTTTCTCTCTCTTATGGTGGTGGTGGTGAATACATGAGCCTAGAACTAGTGTGATACTTTTTCAAGTATGCCATATTCACCATGGCCATCGTGCTCACCATCCGCCCCACATCTGCCAGGGCGACCATTCGCACCATCAAGAGGGCCTCCAGGTCTCGATAATGCACTCTGACTATTGCTCCATCTGATGAAAGAGATTTAGCTCATTGAATACTAGTACTACTGTTATATTAAGAGTATTTAAAAAGGGGAGAGGTGAAGATTCGGATTATTTTTTTAGTCATTAAGATTTTGATTCCAAAACATGATTTCATCCACACAAAAAGAAATTATTGGGTGGACACGAACCCCACACCTTATTCTTACACAAAAAAAAATTATAAGTGGTAAAATAAAATGAAAATTTTAATAATTTATTAGGTTTAATTTGCTTTCTATTAAGAACATGATATAATTCATTTCTCGGTTAAATTTATTGATTTTTTAATTCATAAAAAATATTATTGTATTTAATTATAGTAAAAAAAGATAATTATAATAAATATATATTTTGATTAAATCAAATTGTTATATCTTAAATGAATCTTGATTTTATATGGTATAGTAATTGATTTATTAAATTTTATAAAATACTTTTTTTTATAATTATGGTATCTTTTCTGTTTATTATCATTTTTTATAATTATGGTAATTAGGATTGGAAATAGATTATTGGCTAGACTTTCTCAAATAAATAATTAACCAATCGAAAATCACGAAATACCAACACTATCACCAAAGGGAGATTCCCAACCTATATAGAGAGTTTAGTACCAAATGAATCAGTCCTAGTTCTGTGTTTATTCAGGTTGAACTTTATAGATTTTGGACTACATATTAAGGTCCAAAACGTTTATCTTATCAATTTTTTTAACTTCTAAATTCTAATGACTTACCTACAAAATAGACATTGGTTAAATGTTGAAATATAATAAAACAAAATTGCACAGGAGCACCTTACCGGCTTACCCTCTATTTTGGTTTTGAATTTTTGTACTAGCTTCTCCGCTTTTAGATGGTAGAAGTTCGTTTTGTATTTTTTTTCAAAAAATGGTAGAGGCTCGTTTTTTTAAAGTGTAAATTTCAAAATAGAGTCCAATATAGTTATGACTATTGTTAGAATGAAACATATTTTATATTTTCATCGTTTATGTAGGTAAAGCAACAAACTATATTCTGTATATTTATTTATTTATTTATTTATTATTTTCACATTATTATAATAATATTAATTATGTATATTAACATATTTATCAGATGCTTTAATTTTGGGTGAAATAAAATATTTTAATTGGTGATTTTCTAGGGGAAATGAATTTACTGGTTAAATCATTTTAATCTATAGGAATCCCAAATAAGGATTTAAAGTATTCGTTAAAAGAAAAATGGCAGAAATATCATTGTAACAATTGAAATATTAGAATAATATTATTCAAGTAAAAACTATCAAATAATTAAATTCAAACAAAATATTATATAAAAAAAACTATAAGCATAAATCGGTTATAATTAAAATATAATTATAAGCTTAAAATTAAATAATTAGATGATGATATATAATGACTAAAAATATATTGATTTTGTGAATTTAAATAAGTTGATCTTAAACTATTATTAATACTCTAAACATGGTTTAATCGATATCGTAGTCTAAGATCCAATTGGCACGGAAGATGCGGTGAGAGTGCTTCTTCTGGTCAGCAAGGTAGCATATGTAACACTTGGAAATTCGAACCATGTTATTAATTTTCAGGATCCATTATTATTATTATTAGCACATGCACATGTTTATGTTTACACAATATCTCGTGTATATAAGCTGCGTTGCGTCCTTGTTTCTGGTGAGTGTAGAAGGGCAATGTGGAAAGAAGAATTAATAAACATACACCTAATATCTCATTCTTACACCTAACCAATAGAAAATTAACAAGGAGTAAAATATAAAAGAAAAATATTATTCACTTTTTAGTTTTAATTTCATTCCTTCTAATAAGAAAATAATATAGTTAGTTTTCTTTGATAGAGATTTTATATCTTAAATAATAATGAAAATTCAAAATTTCTTATTATCTTCTATTTATGTAAATAAAACAAAATATGTAGCAAATTAACTAAACTACAAATTTCATTAATATATTTTATATGTATTTTTAATAGATTATTGAAATATATTTTTTTATGTATTTTTTAAAATATGTTTTGTAAATTATATTATATAAAAATATTAGACTCATTCAACAAGAAATTATTTGTATCTAGAGTTGATAGTTGATAATAATTGTGGTCAAATACTACTTATATAATATATTTTGTATATATTTTTAATTTATATTATATAAAATATATTTAATAGATTAGTATTTATATATTTTATATAAAATATATTTAATAGATTAGTATTTATATATTTTAAAATCTATTTATATATTCATTTTAAAATACATATAAAATGTATTTATAAATTATATTATATAAAATATAATAAAAAAGATATAAAACATATTAATACAATTTTATTCATTATTAATAAAAAATTAAAATCATTCAACAATAAATTATATAAAATACTAATTATATAATATACATTTTCTTATTGAATGGCTTTAATAATCACTAATAATTAAAAATAATAATTAATAGATTTTATATAGATTTTAAAATACATAAATACTGATATACTTTATATAATCTAATTTACAAAAAACACTAAAAATATATTTATAAATTTTATGGTTTAGTTTTTTTTTTTTTTTTGTAAGTATGGTTTAGTTTTGTTGGTTGCGTGTTTTAGTTTATTTTAATAAATATAATAAGAGAAATTATATTTTTTATTTAGCACATCTTTATATAATAAAATATTTATGAAAGGAAACTAATTATATCATTTGCCTTATTTGAAGGAATGAAGTTAAAGCTAATAAATGAAAAGCATTTTAAAAAAAATATATCATTTGTCAATTTTCTATTAGTTATGTCTAAGAATAAGATGTTTGGTGTGTGCTATCTCCATTGGTGATTGGTTTGCGCATAATGTGGAGGTGTTTAATTGTTTTTTTGGGTTCTCCAGGCTGAACTATGGGGAGTGTTGCATGGACTTATCCTAGAGTTGGTATAATTAATCAAGAATCAAAGGGAATACGTAATCTACATGAGGAGCGAGTCAGACTCACCACTAACTGTTGTGTCGCTTGTTTTGTTCTCATCCTTTGCTTCTCGCTTATGGAAAAGATTGAAGGCCTCATTCGCATTTGGATTAAGCTCGTTCATATTTTGCGTGAAGCCAAGTATGCTTTGGATTCTTCATGTTCTAATCAGATTTTTTCTAACATTCCTTTTCTATTATTTATGTTGATTTCTTCATAATTGATATTAGTTGATTTTCTATTTAAGTTAATTAATTATGGAAAATAAAATTTATCTAAAAACAACTATTGAGTTTTCTGTTTCGCATCATTTTTTATGTACATTAACCATATTCTCCTCATTTTAGAGCAGGGACAGTTGTGCAGAGCAGAGGGCATATGTGCCTGCAAAGCTGGAGTTTTGGGACGAGAAAGGAAAAAACAAAAGGCAAGATGAAAGAAACTTGTTTACTTCACTTTGCATTTTTTTCCTGTACTTTTCCATTTCATATTTTGTAATTTTTTTATTTTAGCTTTTTTATTTTTCTTATATTTTTATTACTTAATCCAGAAAAATTGAGTGTTTCCATATTTTAATCCAAATTATCAAACGTATTTAAATATTGGTACCGACATTTTTTTCTATAAACTAAATTATTAGTTTTTTAATAATAATATTTTCTTCGGACACTCCCGGAAATTCCAGCATCCAAAAATGCTTTTCAACAATTTCAAATATCTTCTGTTCAAATTCTCGTCGCATTCCCCCAAATCTACTGCTAATATATGTAGCCATGCACCTAGACTTAACATAATCACCTAAGACATCAAAAAATAATTTAATTAATTAAATAAAAAATATCTTAAAAATTGAATCAAAATTACATATTTTTAAAAATAAAAAATAAAATCCATTTATTTTAAAATAAATAAATCAAAATTATAGATTTAACAAAATAAAAGAGTCTAAAATTATATTTAAACATCTTTCAATATATATATATATATATATAAGCATAAAAAATACTCACCTCAAAAACATTAATATTTTTCAAAGGAATTTTAAATATTTTGATTTTTTTAATAAACTATATCCTCGTGAACTGAGACTTAGATATGACAACCCAAGGCACATGCAGAAGAAAAAAGAATGTAAAAGACACATCCCCCAATAGGACAACTCCAAACCGATAGTTAGATCTCACTCAATTAGGATGAGACAATATTAAAATTCATAGTCCACAATCCAATCTTTTGCAAATCATATTTCATGTCGCATTGCGATGAGCTTTTTGGCACCGATACGATAGTTTTTTAAACATATTTCATGTCCTGAGAAATCAGAAATCGCTGAATAACTCATGTCAACCCACAAATACTACAGGATCACGCTAGGCCCCAAGCGCCATGGACAGCCAGTTGAAACTAGTGCGTCTAAATCACAAACATGTACAGCTTTGAGAAATTAAATGATGGATGATTAAATAAACATGATGCTACATTATTCACCTGTTTGACGATCAAATCAATAATTATATGGCTAATGTGATACAAAATACTCTTTAAAAAGAAGAAACATCAATCTATAACTGACATTAGAACAGCTTGGAGGTCACCATGGTCCCAGAGGGGTGTGAGGAAAAACCCATCTGGAATTTTTAGGGCAAACAGACAGACAAAAAACACTGTTCTCCATATTACAAATATTGGTCGAAAAACAATCTGCTAAAATTTCTAATCATTTCCTGAAAATTACCTTCAGTAACAGCTTTTAATAACAGTCCATGTGAAAGCTGCAGACACAGCAAGAAATTGTAGAAGCACATGGAATCAAAACCCTGCACCTGAAATCTAGAGATAGCAGCAGTCTGTTTACATCGATATGAGGATCCGCAATCACTACTGCAAGATACTAATCACATGAAAAATTTCCAAAATCAGCAAAAAGATATCTGTAACTTTTTTAACTTAGTCTCACACTCTGCCTTGTCTTGATCATCCGCTTGAGTGAACCTAACCAGGACTGGCATTCGTCCCACTCTGTAGTAGTAAGAAGAACCTGCAACACCAGTAAAGCAGCTAGAATGTAGATTTGATGCGAGTTATTTACACAGGTAAATACTATAGTTTGCATTTGCAATTGATTTACCTGAATTTGTAAGGCAGTACCAAGATCACCATTGTCTAATGCCTGACAAAGCTGAAGGAGCTTATCAGAAGCATTTTTCGATATGTCTCCACTATTTAACTTGGCAAACAACCCACCAAGTCTCTTCGAATTGTCTTCTATCTCCCGCTTCTTAGCTGGATTTGCACGTGAACCTCCAAGGGCATCTGATGTCTCATTGAAAAGCCTTGTCAAAGTTGTGACAATAGGCATTTGATGCCCTGGCACAGTCAACACAAGCAAATAGCTCAACAAATATGACGAGTTCAAGATTTCTATAACGACCCATATTAAAATAAACACAGGCAAATTCATGATTCCTTTATTGCAATTTAAAATTACCAGGTACTTTTGAAGTATCAGCAGTCTGCAAAGTAGGAGGAGGAGCTGGAGGTGCTGCAGGTGGTTGCACAGGTTGCACTTGAGGGGGACTGGGAGGTTGTATTGACCCCACCCCAGGTCTTTGGACACTACCAGGACCAGAGACTGGCATGAATCCCATTGGATTTGGGGTAGGTGCCACAACTTGAGACAAGTTCTGGCCATGACTCAAGGCCACTTGTGATGGAGCAGGGGGTGTAGGCTGGTAAGGTGGATTGGTTGTCTAAAATATGGAAAGTCATGGTTTAATCCACAAGTAGCCTCAAATAATTGATAATTCGAAATTAGAAATTAAAAGGGTTTACCGACATTATACAATTGAGAACCCAATGTAGGCTGCTGATATTGCTCTACATTTCTAAGCACGGGAGGAGTTTGAGGATCAAAAGTTCTCAAAGGTGGTGGTGCCACAGCAGTATTTGAGAAAGTCGGCTACAAGAAATAAATAATTAGATTTAAGAAAGCAATAAGGGAAAAGGTATAAAAATCAACAAGTTGAATTTTGCTTGGAATATAACATTAAATCTTATACAAGGGAAGACTTGCTACTAAAACCCACTTAAACAATAATTCAAGATTATACAAGAGCCCCAGAGCATGAGTTTCCCCTCATTGTGCCTGCTAACAATAATAAAAATAAAATAAAAAACCTCATACCTTAATATTATCTACCATGTGTCTGTCTTAGCAGAGGTTTAAATTTCAAACAAAGTTCTTCTTGTATCTCAAAGAAATGGTTGCCATTGCTTGGGTTTGCAATTACATTCCAAAACAACTTTTCTTCTAAGTCCAAATCAATCATTTGGAGTCAAAATTTACACACTATGTGCATGTTTGGTTCAACTTATCTAGAAGACTAAAGACTATCAATATATTTTGAATAAAACTCAAATTATCGCTGAGCTATAATTCCATAAACATTATCCGCAAACACTACCACGATTCTTTTTTAAGATGTAACATGATATGATGACATACCTGGGGAGTTTGCGCAACCTGAGTAGTCTGTGGAGGAACAAACAAATTAGGCTGTTGTGGTTGCTGGGGTGGAGTAGGAGCACCATAGCCTCTTCCATATCTAGGATCAAATGGCTGTTGATAGCTTTCAGGATATTGAATTCCAGAAACACCATGCTGCACTTGAGTGGGTACTGGCTCCTAAACAACAAAAATTATTTGGAATAATTTCAAATTGTAAAAAGACATGTTCTGCACCAACAAAGAAAATGGTAAAGAACAAAGTTAAATAACTACCTGATAATAATTGCTATTATAATTGGGATTATCAGCACCATAATAGGACCCACTATGTGATTGAGAACTTCCAAAAGCAGTAGTTTTGAGGTCTTTCTCTGCAAGCAATAACCATTTAAAAACGAAACAAAATAAGTGAAGAAAATATAGGTGTACAGCAAGCTTCACAATTAAAAAAATGGAAACACTAGCAGCTGAATTTGAAACAAGATAATAATCAATCAAATAACTAAAAACTATGAAAATAGGCCTCTCCAATCAAAAATCCTTAAATAACAAAATAATTATGGTGTTCCTCCCTCAATTAAAGATAACTTTAGTGAGCTGCAGCTCTACATGCCAAATGTGGTTAACAAATGACCTGCTTTTAATTAGAATAATGCAAGCTATGAAATTTACCAAAAAGGAACTCTTGGTGAAAATATTTCAGTTTATGAAGAATTAAACACTCCACTATTCATTAAGATTGTTCAAAGAGTGGCATAAGTAACCATTTGACCGGTTAAGTCTTCTTAAAACATAGCAGCATAGAACTATGCACTAAAACTTTAACCATAAAATAGAACTACGCTATACTAAGTTTAGTCCTAACACAAGATTACTGTTCTACTAAAAAGTAAGTATTCAACAAGCAAAATTGGCAAGCAAAGTGTCACTTGCTAATAATCAGCATCCCTTTGAGTCCAAGAAATTTTTTACCAGGTTCTGTAGAAAGTGCAATTCGATCCTTTAAAATTGTAAGTTCAGGCGACAGTTCTTCAGAACCCAAAAGTTTTAAATACTCCATCGCTGTAGTCAACAGCCCTTGACTTGCTAAAATTTCAGCATATTTCTCAACAAGCTTGCACAGAGAAGCACTAAACCGCTTCTGCCCAGTCGCCAAGGCAAGAACAATAGTCTTTTCCATTAAATCCTAACAATAGATAATCTTGTCAATTTTCTAGCAGCAATATTGGTAAGTGGGAATTTTATAACAGTTACAACAAGAGGGTCAATCTTACCTGAAGAAGGTCAACATAAGATTTTCCCTCGTGCTCATTTGACAGGCTCCTTGACCAAATTTCAACAGTTTTATCAATATTTCCGGCACATATATAACACAGAGTTGCAGCTAATGTATTGCCAGCCCCCATGAGTTTTGAAGCAAGTGTGTCACAAAGCATAGTCCATTCATCTCTCTGAGCAAACTGTTAATATGTGATAACATGAATAATATGTAATATATATATATATATATATATATATATATAATAACTCAATCATGAAAGTTTATGGCTAATATGAAGTTTCTAATTTGTACTAACTATAAGAGAAATTCTGGTCTCAACTTAATCCAATCATAATATGACCATTACTCCATTAGTAACAACAATATGAAGACATGGTCAAAAGGTGAAGCCAGAAGATGCAGGCTTTCAATATGCAACAATTATAGAGATGGCAATATGTTAACAAGAAATAATAAACTATTAAAAGAAACCCAGGGTATACTAAGAAGAGCAAGTGAGTCTGAGATGCTAATAAAACTTCATTCGGTAACTTGGCATTCCTTTTTTTATCAATTTAAGAACGATAGGAATACTAAAATGATGTCAGCACTTCATAATCTAACTAAAAAAATTAGACAAGTAGCAAAGACCAAAGAGACTTACACTACAAAGAAGCGCAAGGGTTTCTTTCCAAAACTTCAGTGGCCTGGTGTTCACTAAGCTCAAGAGATCATTGCTCACCATTGCTGATACAATCTGAAAATGGAAATGACCCACAAATGAAGAGATTTCTAAAAAAACAAAATAGCAGGTAGGTATTGGATAGAATTTGTTAGATATAAAATTGACAGTTTATATGATGTTAATCATCAGCTACCTTCAAGTATGGTGATCTGACCATTTTAAGGTATTGATCCCGTGTACTTTCCCACAAGGAAGCATTCCCAACATGAGCAATAACTAATGCATCAGCCCATTTATTTGCAGAAATGCATTGCATAACTGCCCCATTGTAGTCCCCAACAACTAAAGCATGCTGAACACTGTCGTCAAATGAAGGGTCACTGCTCTCCTCCACTTCCACATCATCTTGAATTTTCTCTGAACCATTGGCATTTTCTGCAACAACAAAGTTGCCAGCAGAAGTAGATACAGGGGTATCAGCTTTAGGACTGGGAAGATTATTAAAGAAATCTTCCCCATTATCAGTAGAGAAAATATTGGTTTCATTAGTAGCCACATGTCCAGCATTGTCAACAGTTGTGTCCTCAAGTCCAAGTGCATTTACTTCTTGGGAAATATCATCATTAACTGTGTCTTTTGCTTCACTAGGTACATTGAAACCAAGATGTGAGAGAAGTTTTGTCCTTGCAGTCCCATCATCTTCAAACATGACCTTCAAAAAGCCCCATGTTTCTCTTTCCTCCTCAGATCTATAACATCAAAAAGTGATCAACATTGTTCCAAGTGTAACGGATTAGGTTAGGCATCAAAAAGAAAGATCATGAGACAATGTTGCACTTCATGAATAGAACTCACTTTGATTCCTCAGTTTTTTTTTCACATAAAACCCTCAATAAAGACCTTTCCCCATTCTGTATTGCAGCTTCAAACTCAGATGAACGACTAACTAGACCATTTTCAGTGACCAAGTTATGCACATAAACCTAAAATCACAAATAGAATGAATTCAATTAAAAGTTTTAAGAAATTTGCCATTCACATATGATCCAAGCACTAAAACCTTACCTCTGAAGCGCCAGCCGGAGAACCTGCAGCAGATGCCCTGGGATGAAACGACACAAGTTTGCCTCCAAAGCCAAAAGACACACCAGCAGGACGTTTATACCATTTTGGTGCTCTCAGTGGTACTGCACAGAAAAGAAATTTCATCAAGAGATTCCAAAAAAGCCCTGATACCAAGGTGTTCTTAAGAACAGAAAGCCTTGCCTAGCACTCCTCAACACACAAAACAAACACACAATATGCTTATAAAGAAAAGCTACATAGACTGTTTGAGTATGTCAATCACATACAGATGATATATGAGAAATTATATGTAAAATTATAATAGTTTATTCCATAGACGTAAAAAAATGTATCACCTGCACCAAAATCATTTTCCCCGATACCATTTTGACGGCAACCCTGCAGACATTTACAAAAATTACTGTAAATAATATGGCCAATAAAGAGATATACAAGAGAATCTGGAATGCAAATTATGAATATATTACCAAAAAGAAATTAGAAATAGGCAAAACATATTTAAAATTGCTTACATTTTTATCCCGTATCTTCTTATCTAATTTGGCTTAAAAGAGAAAATTTAAATATAATAAAGCCTAATGCCATGCAAAAAGTCTAGGACAGTGTCAAAAGTTGATCATACGAAAAATGCTCGCATGCTTAAAGAGAGATTTAATTAAAAATAAGATTTTGGACAGGAAAAACAAGAATCAGTGCAAAATATAATGGGCATTCAATGTCATGTCTATAACTTCAACAAAAAATTTACTTATTTTATAAGTTATAAACATGATTGAAGTGATAAAGAATGAGATGGACAACAAATGAAGACAGACAGATAAAAGTTTACTACAGCAAGCTATAATATAAAAAAACAGAAACGTCTAATGAGGGACAACGTGAATACTGTTATATCAAATTTTTTATTTGTAGAGTAAAATATTAATTCGTTAACATATGTAAGACGCTACTTCATCACATTCCACCATAACTAGTATTTATGAATTATGACCAATAAAAATATAGCAAATAAAATTTAGGCATGACTTATCTAGTATTTTATTTTCCATGACATTGTCATATTACTCCAAGTTTACTCTCAAAATGAATTCCTTCAACATTACAGCAGACTTCCACATACTTGCTAAACAAAAGCAGGTGAAAACTTGCCAAAACTAAAATAAACCACCAAAAATATTTGTACCTTAATATTATATATACCAATTTTTCCATCAAAGGAAGATGCTGATATTACTCCAGGTATCCTGGGATACCAATGCACATCAAAATTCCAATTGGTCCCAGCTGGCAATTCATAGGCAATCTGTATCCCACCCCCACCCAAAAAGGAAAAACCATCACCAACGAGCCAAAGTACTATAAATGTATATGTCAATGCAATCAAGCAGTTCTGGAACTCATCAAACAGAATATGAGATGGGTAAAAAAAGGCAAAACACCACCTCTCCAGAAATCATGTCCCAGCATATAGTCCGGCTATCTTTGCCACAGGAAAGCAAATAAGAGCTATCATTGGGACACCAAGACATTGCAATTACACCTAATATAGGAAATTCAGGCAACAAAACCGAATAAGATAAATGAAAACAGCGAAAGAGACTGTAGCTTCACAATAAAACAGCAGGAACTATAAAATCAAGATCTAGAAGCCTATAAATGACAAATCATAACCTAACATGCTATCATCCATCTGCACATTAACTTAACAGGAATAATTGACAATCTTATGGTACATTATACTGGGTGCAAAAGCAAGAGCCAAAAAACACAGCTTTAATGAAGGAAGAGCATGGCAAAGATAATAAAAACTGTAAATAAAAACAAAATGATCACTAAACAAACACAAGATGCCTAACAGGGTGTCTGCTCAATTGTCAAAAGGAAAGCAAAAAACCCTGCCATCAAGTTTTTGGAGGGACTCAAAATAGGTATAGACTTAAATTTGAATATACCTTGATTTTCAGGCAAATTGCCCAATTCAGGCACATTTGGCAACATGGGCTGTATACTGTCCACTATATAAAGGAAGAAAATATACTATACTAAGTACTTGATTGGATACCAATCCAAATGTATTCAGCGAAGCCTTTTTTTTGCAGTGTTTCCCAACAAGGAATAGGAAAGGCATAAGGTAGAATAATCCCAATATCCTAGGAAGCAGGGACACTTCAAAATAGGTATCATATTCATGTCTAACATGTACCAATGTTAGACACTTCAAGGAAACTAAGGACACTCCTCTACTTGCATTTTAGAATTTTTTCCACTTTGAATTTTCTGAATTTTTATTTTTACACAATACAAGTGGAAGTACTAAATAATTAAATAAATGATAGTATTTTATTCACTAATGAAAATTTTAAATAGTGATTCTCTTTTAATTTAAGTTTTGTGCTTTTATACTAGTACTAATTGTATATATTGTACCATAACTGAGCCATATCATGTCCCAAAGTCTCTAAAAAATTTCATGCCCCCATGTCAAGTCATGCCACTATCCATGTCTTCTGTCATATCCATGCTTCCTAGCACTATATCACCCTCCCTCCTCTTCATATATAATTCACACAAATTTTGCATAAATAAGAGAAAAAGAAGATCTACAATAGCAAAAGTTTAATTATCTATCCTGGCCTGTTTCACAGCTAACATTACTTGCTCACTTGCTTCCCACGTTTGAAAGATCAGTGGGGGGAATAAAAAAAAACACAACAAATTAGAGATGGTAGCATTGACAAAGAGACAGCCATAAGAATTATAAACAAATTAACAGGTGTCATTACCTCTAGTGTGTCCCACAAACTCCTTTATTGGTGAAATTGTATTCCTCATGTCCCAAAGCTGCATCAACATGCTCAGATAAAGTCAATACAGACAACCCTTGAAATAAACAGACAAATAATCTGCAATGACTATGCTATACCCTCAAAGAAGGAGACCCATCTTCATCTGATGCAACAACAAGTTGTGTGGCAACATCAGGATTCCACTGCAAAACAGAACACCGCCTTCTAACCGAATCTGCAAAGCTGCCAGTTCACAAATGATATATAAGGTTATAATTATTTTTTTAGGTAATAGAATACCAAACTATCTTCCAAAACAAAAGGCAAAAGATGAGCAACCAAGTTACCTTATCACTGGCTTTTGCTTCTTTAGGTCCCAGACCACTGGAAAATAAAACCAAAATATGTATATTAACATATATAAACATATATAGTATTCCACCAAACATATAACATTGGGAACAGAATATAAAGGATAGATTAAATTCCTTCTCCTTCCTCACCTGTGGTCCCATTATATGAAGAAGATGCTAATATGTGTTGGACTTTACTGTTCCAAGATAAGAATGAAATTTCTCCCTGGGAAGCAGACCCAGTACTCTGCACCATTATCATATACACTAAATATTTTAAATTTATTAATTTACAGAGACAGATATTTGAAGATTAAAACATATTAATCCATCAAAGCAGGGGCAACTGTATGTAACATGCACACTCAAGGGAACAATCTCTGACCTTTAGTGGTGGAAAATGTGTAGGTTCAGAAGGATTGACCAAATCCCATATGCAAATTTCACCATCCTCAGCCCCAGACGCAAGAAGATTTGGTGCAATTACATTAAACTCAAGACCACGAACCTGAAACATAAAAATATAAGATAGAATTTTAAATTAAGCATACAATATATATGGTCAAGAACAATTAAAACTCAACAGTTTGGCTTATAAAAGCAAAGCAGAACTTACTGGTCCTTTATGCCTTACAAGGTGTCCAACAAGAGAACTTTGATTTGACTCTGAGCTGAGAAAAGTTATCAAAATAAATAAATAAACTAATTGGATAGGCAAAGTAAAAATTGTTTTTGAAACTAAAATCATAACTTGAACAAATTAAGCTATGAACCAAAATATTCAGAATTACTAAATACTTTATCAATAATGCACCGTGTATTTACTCCAACAGAAATTATTGCCTTTCTCGATTTTCATGACAACAACTTATAATTTGAAGAGAACTTGATTTTGAGCTAGCATAGCTCAGATATAAGGGATAGCCAATATAAGATCATCCTTCACTTGCATCGACAGATAATGCCATCCATCTATAATTGCTCAAATTAGAAAATGTGAAAGGCAAAGATGTCTTTAAATTGGGGAAAACATGTGTGACATTGAATTTACATAATAATATTTGAATAATTCTGCAGAAAGAATGTAAATTTCAGGACTCAATCATTATAATTCAACATATTTATTAGGAATCTTTCATCTCCTAATCTTCCACAATTTTCTTACACAAAGAAACCACTAGACCCACTGTCTAGTGGCTACTGGCTAGTGGCTAGGAGGGAGGAGGACCAGTAACACAAAGCTGCAAAATCCTAACACTCCCAGAATATAATGAGCAGTGATAAAATGAAACTAGAAAGGATTACCAAAAGAATAAGCAATTCTTTATCTAAAGCAAAGGGGCTGGTCAGCTCTTTCTACCTGATGCATCCATTATTGTCTCTTCTTATTTGATACTTTAAGAGGATACCTTACCTTCCTGTTTGTTCGCTCTGTTATTCCTGATGGGATTTTTTTTTTTTTTCATTAAGTAAATGACAAAAGGAAATGTAAATTGTATACCGAACAGCAATATGATGCATTCATATCGAACAAAATTTCTATTCTAACTCGAAACAATCGTTAAGCACCATATGAAAATTGTATACACCAGATAATAATAATAAGAAATCAAATCAGCAATTCGAAATTGAATTATATTTGCATCAAGATCGTATTATCCAATAAAAATATCAAGTACTCCTTCCACTAATCACTGATGTTGAATTGTTACTCCAATTCATTCATTAAAAACCGTACAATGTATCAATCATCTCACAAATCATTAAAACCATGCATTCAGTCAAGTTCCAAATTCTGCAATCTAACCGTATTTCTAGGAAGTCATCTAATCTAGGAAACTCCAATCTCCGCAAACACATGCCATTTCCAAAATCAAAACAAAAGCAACGCGCATGAGAGAAAGGTCCAATTACCGGATCAGAGTGAGAGGATTCCAGATGTCAATGTTGCCATCGACCAATCCACCGGCAACGAGGCCGAGAGCGAAGTCTTCAGAACCGGAACCGTTCTTCCCCCACGAGAGACGGTTGAAACGGTCGGAGCTCGGGCACTCCGCGACGAGAGGCAGTTCCTGATCGTCGGACTGGAAATCGAGCTTGAATATCTCAAGATTCGCGGAAGAGCTGAAAGACATATCAACAGCGCCTGCCATGGTCCCGGCGGCCAGGTACGGCGCGTCCGGCGCCAGCGCCACCGACGCCGATCGATTAACCCCTTTGATGCACGCCATTCGATCTCAGAAAACCTAATTACGCCGAAAACACGAAATTGAAATCGCGAATTGGAAATTCGAGTGCGGGTGGAGAGCGGAAATAGATCTAGGAATTCGGAATGTTTGGATCTGATCTGCGGAATGCGAGTGTGAAGAACCACTCTCTCTTTCTCTTTCTCTTTCTCTTTCTCTCTCTCCGTTGTTGTGTTATTCTTCTCTCTCTCCGTTTTTCTACAAATTATTTTGCGTTTGTAAAGAGCTCTTTGTTTTGAGTTTATAGATACACTTGCTGTGTGACACACTCTTAGAGAGGTGTATGACTACACGCCGCACTGGATTATTTTCTCCTACGAGGTACAACTTGAATCCGTGGCATCACTAATTACCGATTGACACGTATGCTATTGTGTGAGGTAATTTATGGTGCATTTGAGATAATTTATAAATGAATAAATCCTCATTTTTATATTTGAATGTATAAACTGATGATAAATTTATTTTAAAAAATAAAAACTTAAATTTTAGTCTTTAAAAATAAAAAAGTGTGATAAATTTATTCATTTATGAAATAGTTTATTAGACATATTTAAGAAAGAATTTGTCAATATTTTACATATTTAAGGACGAAAATGATTATTTATAAAAAATATAATTTAGTTTTCATCTGTTTCCTCTTTTTTAATTATTGTAAATATAATATTACAATAAACACTTAAAAGAATAAGAAAAAAACATAATATAAATATAATATTAATTAATAAACATAATTTGTCTATTATTGTTAAATTTCTACTTTGATAATATTAGGTAGTGAAAAAATTAAGTTGAGTCTCATTTTTTTTAAGGATTAACTTAATGGATATGTATTTTTATATGAGTCCATATTTTGGGTAAGGTATTATCACATTAGATATTATGCTTACTATTATGTTTATTCTAATTTATGCTTGATTTCCTATTTTTCAAAGTGTTTATTGTAATGTTA
>PYAF01000564.1:185629-217157 GCA_007407185.1 Glycine tomentella
AATTCTTGACTAATAACATACTTAAGTTAAGGGCACTAGTCAAGAATTATTCGTTGCAATTAAATAAACTAAGATATATGTGAAATTAATCATTCCTTACAATTATGTAAATCAATTTAACCAACATAAATTTATTTTGATGAAAAAAATAGATAAAAGTATTAAAATGTATGCATTTAAAATTTTAAAAATGTTGAAAATTATTTCAATTAATAAAAAAATAAAGATAACTTCTAAATATTTTATTATATATTAATAATACATAAAAATATTAAATGTAGGCATTTGAAATTTTAAAATTTTTGAAAATTATTTCAATTAATAAAAAAATAAAGATAACTTATAAATATTTTATTATATATATTACTAATTTAACAAATTTAAATATTAATTGAAAAATAGAAAATAATTATAAATTCTATATTATCGTTCAATAGTATTTTAAAAAGACAATAAATAATTTATTTAAATAAATTAAAATAATTTCAATCTTATAAATATTTTATTATATGTATTACTAATTTATCAAATTTAAATATTAATTGAAAAATACAAAATAATTAAAAATTCTATATTATCGTTCAATAGTATTTTAAAAAGACAATAAATAATTTATTTAAACAAATTAAAATAATGTCAACTTATATTAAATAATAATTGATAAGTAATCTAAAAAATATTTAATAGAAATATTGTAATTTAAAATTAAAAAAAACTTAACTAGAAATTTAAAATTTAAAATCTGAAATCTAAATGAAATTTAAAGAATACAAATTAAAAAAAAAAGTTTCAAATTTATATTTAATTATGTTATGTTATTATTTCATATTAGAAAGTTATATCAAATGTGATAATATTTAGTCCACTTCAATTGTAATCTATCAAAATTAGTTATCGGTTTCTAACAAAGGATTGATCCTAAAGTGATTGATCATAAAGATTAAATAAAGTATTGCAATATGCAATAAAGGTATCAGAAAAGACTACTAATCCATTATGAGCTATGGGTTATAATGACTTGGACCATAATGAATCGAAATCCATTTAATCTTTTAATTTGATATCCAAATCCAATTTTATGGTGGATTGCGATATTTTTAGTCAAATTGCCTTTTTTTTAAATAAATTTTTTTATATTAAAATATACTATGATAATGATAGTTATTTTTATTTATGTTTATTTTAGTGAAATAAACGAAATGATAGAAAATTATATTTATTATGACCATTATCATAATTGTTTTTAATTACAAAAATGTTTATGGATATTATAAAATAATCTCATTTATAATTTTATAAAAGTTACAATAAGAATAATTATATACTTAATTGCTTATCAAATGAGTTGTGAATGTTACAAATATATGTAGTTGAAAAAGTAAAAAAAATGTCAAACAAATTTAAGTTTCAAAATTCTCCTAACATCTTAAATATATGCAACTAAAAAAATATCACCTTTCTCTTTAAAGATTCCTTTTTTAAATTTGTTTTTTCTTTCATGGAGTATTTTCAAGTTATCTTTAGCATTAATATATTTTTACTAAAATTCTCTTAATTATTTTATAACCTGGTCAGTTATTGGATCACTTGATCAGTCGAATCAGAGTTAGTCACTGATTGACCCCATGACCCGGTCTATAATAAAAAAATATAAAATTTGTATACATGTCTTAAAATATTTAAAAAAATTATAAATTAATATAATTTCATAATATAGATAATTAAATACCAAAATATTTTTAAAAAAAATCATTGTCCATAAAAGAAAGAGAAATTAACTCCTACATATATCACTTATTCATAATTAAGAGAGTTGAAGACTTTAAGTATTCACTTAATTTAAAAATCAAACTTGACTGAGAGAAAAGAAAAAAAAATTATTACATAATTCTAACTTAAATCTCGTTAAAAGCTTAATTTGATGCTACCCCAAAATACACACCCTCTCTCCCCCATGCCATAACATAAAGTAAAAAAGAAAAAAACCCTCCAGAAAGAAACAAAAACAATAAAAATAAGAATAAAATATAGACTCGTGAGAGAGAGAGAGAGACCTTTTAAAAAAAAAAGAGCAAAAGCCAACACCACCCACCCAAACCCATGTTACAGGCCCCATCCCCCTCTCAAACGAGAACGACGATCCAGCCGCCAAAACACGTTGCCTCCACCCACCCCCAACCCCCACTTCTCTTACAACACCCCTGGCCGCAGCCCCACCCCCACCCAAAACCCCACAAAACCCGTTACCATTTCCCACCCCCACCCCATAGATTTACCCTCCTCTAATAGAAAAACGCAAAAATCCGTTACCCCCATCAACGAAAACCCGCTCCCCTCCCCGGACGGAGAAAACAGAAGCGGCGGACGGAGAAGACGGCAGAGAGAACGATGCCGTTCGTGAGTTTGCATTTTTTTTTGATTGTGACCTAGTCCGGGTTGACAGATCGCGGGGTCGATCATAACCTGAACAGGTCGTTCGGGTGGATCCGGGCTGAAAGTACAGCTGATTCAAATCTCTGTCTGACCTGATTCAGTCTTCGATTCACGGTCTAATCGGTCAGATCAAGGGTGTCAATCTGAGATTCAAAACACTGATTTGAAGAAGTCGACCAGCACATATCAATTAATTAAATATAAAATAAATAAGTGACAAATTCCAATATTTTTAAAAATAATATTAAAAATTAATAAAAATTATTAACAAATTTAATATTTCTTAAAAGGTGTGAATTAGTTAAAACAATCCTTATATTTAAAGACAAGGGTAGTCTAATTGGAATAATGTACATAATTTTTCTAAGTAATTTATTAAAACAAATATTGAACCCTATGTTAAACAAATGAATAAAGATAAAGGTGATCTAATTGGAATCATGTATACAATTTTTCTAAGTAATTTTTGTCAAAATAAATATCAAACCCTATGTTAAACAAATGGAAAATTGAGATAACTAATAATTTAGTCTATTGAACTTCTCTTAGTCTCATTTTTCTTTCAACAAGATTTACTAAGAAATACAATCTAAATCCAACAAAGGTGGCTGGATATAATCCTAATTATGATAAAGACTTCGTTGGATTGGGCTAAAAGACCTACATTTAATTTGGACTAAAATATTATGGTCCAAATAATATGCTTCAAAAAGAAAAAGAAATATACTTTAAAAAGGGTAAAGTTATAAACATTAATTTAAAATTAATGCTTGGGGTTAAAATAAAAAGGTAAAATATTTTTTATCTGTATTTTCTGTCAAACTTAATTTTAATCCATAAAGTTTCAAATAGATCAATTTAATCTTTATATTTAAAATAAGTGAATTTAGTCCCTCGTTCTTCAATGTGCAAAAATTAGATACATTTTTTTAAAAAAATATATGGACCATACTAATCAATTCAATTAACAAACACTATAATCAAATTTGAATGAAAACATAAAGGTAAAAAAAACATATTTTATCCTAAAATAAAATACCATGTATATATTAAATCATAAGTTGTTAAATTTGATTCTGTTAACTTTATAATTAAAAATTACAAGTCCATATTTTTCTGTTTAAATATCATTTTAAAAAGTTAAACTTTATTTGTATAAGATAAAAAAAATTGAAACAGCTGCATACTTGAAAATTAACTTGATTGGTTTTAGTATTATTTAAATAGAAATTTAAATAGAAAATAATAATATCTCCCTAAATGTAATTTGATATAAGTTTCCGGACGACAGAGAAAAGAGGAAAAAGTAATGGCATTATATTGTCAAGTTGTGTCCTGCTTATATTATTGTTTTCAACTACAAAGATTTAATAAGTAAAACTTAAAAGATAACTCTTAGCTAAACACAAACCTAATATATCATTTCCAATAACATTATTACAACTGATAAAATAAATAAATAAATCATACTATCAGCTAAAACATTTTTTTATATTCTTTCTGTTTTTATTCTAATATTCTTTCTTTTTTTTTATTGCTAAATCACATTATTGAAAATTGAAATATATACAAGATTTTATTTCGAATATAGTAAATATAATTCAAATTTTAAAATAATATATTTTGGTGGTGTAAGACTGTAGAATAGTTTATTTTATTTTAAATAGTAACTTTATTGATGGAAATAGTAATTTTACAAAAATTATAAATAAAAAGTTGCATTGACAGAAAAAATCCTAATTTCTGTAAAAAAAATATCCTTATAATTGTTCTTATTTAAGAGTAAAGGCTTAAATTAATAATGTGAATTGACATCTTTCTAAACTCAGTAAATTATTTTATAAGATAAAATAAGTAATTTCAATTGGTAGATAGAAAATTTACCGTAATATTATCATTAGTCCAACTTTTGGTCTGGAAAGTCGATGGTATAGGTTTTATCCCAAATGAGTCGTCACACTAACTTAGTAAAATCATAATATCTCAATGTAAAGTCACATATTATTTAATGCAGTGTTTTAGTTTTAACTTTTTTATTTATATTTTTTAAAATTATTAATTAATTATAATTGTAATTTTATTTTTATTTTAATATTTTGATATACTGTATCAAACTGAACATGTCTTTCTTTTTTAAATACACTCATTTTTTTTGTCGATGACTAAATACACTAAATTTCAATATTGCAATAATAATTATCAATTCTAATTAAACTTATTTACCAAAAGTCGTGTATTAATGAAGTTATTATTTAAAATAAAATAAACTATTTTACAAGTCTTACACCTCTTACTCTACTATTAATTGTAAATTTCTTATGGGTTGTGTTTAAAAAATGATTTGTTAGGTTTGTTAGTAAAAAAAATCTCAAACTTAAAAGTGATCAACGTAAGGATTTTATTCTCTTCTTCATTCACATTCACATTCTTTAGTGTTGCAAACGTACTATGAAAGCCATTGAAGCAAACTTTGGAGGAGGCGAGGAGCTCCAAATACAAAGACTTGATTAAAAAAAACCAAGATGTGAAAAGTTTATATTCCAGCGTCATGCAAGATTATTCTGATTTGTCTCCACTGGTGGGGTGTGGCGATCCATTGGCAGCTTTATCTTGCTTAGTGAATCAGCAGGAACGAGTTTCATATTCTCGCAGTTGCATATTTCCACCATGAACCCATCTGGGTCATTGAAGAAAATTTGATCCACTGTCGTTCCATCTTCTCCCTCCAGAGTCCTTTTCATGTACTTCACATTCTTCTCTTTCAACTTTTTCTCCATTGCTTCCAGATCTTGACACTAACATACAATTCAACCACCACAGAAAATGCTAATTAACCACATCAGCCACCAGCTCTGATTTTACTAGGAAAAACACTTATTATTTTTCTCATAAATTAAATATAAAGTTTGATTTTTTTGTTCAAGAACACTTACCCTGCTCCTCACCCCTTTCCTTTATTATCATTTCAACCTAACTGCATAATTGAATTGTAATTGCCCATGTTTAATTTGAATTGTAATTTTTACCACCCAAAATTATGGTTTGGAAAATATAAATTAAGTTTTATTTACAAATATAATGTTTGGCTAAATACCTATATGGAGTTGTATTTGAACACACCCATGATGCCTAGAAAGAGTAAGCAAATGATCACAACATCATCTAAAATTCTACAATATCACTTAATTTATATATACCTGAAAAGATATATGGTTTTCCTGGGGATCCAAGTGTTCAGTATCCGAAGGCAAATTCTGATCTTCTTGCTTGGACTGCACCAAGTGGATACCAACTCCATAATTGAACAACCATGCACCCTCAAAGTCCAAAGCTTGGGGCCTCTCAATCAGAACAAATCCCAGCACCTTTGTGTAGAAATCTATGGATTCCTTCACATTCCTACACAACCTCGAAACGTGGTTCAGAGCCAATAATGGAGGTGGGTTTTCCTCCTTTCCTTTTTCTTCCTTCTCATTAATGTTTCTTAAATCCTCTCGTTTTTCTTCCTTATTTCCTTCTCCTTTCTCTGCCTTTTCATCACTCTTTCTCTCCTCTCCTCTAACTTCTTGCTTCTGCATTTTATTGATGAAAGCTTTGAAGAAATTCGTAAGGGTCTCAAAATTTCCTAGCTAAGTGCAACGATCAAAATATATCCATCTCAGCAAAACTATGCCCTGGCTTAACAAAATCTAATTAAATAGTAAATATTTTGATTTTGACTGGAGCTGTTTCGGTGAAATTTAATTCTAAGTAGGTTAGGTCGGTCCGTAAACCCGATATAATTATGAAATTTGTTTTTTAGTTTAATTAAATATTATATTTCAAAATATATTTATATTCTTTTACGTTATAATTAAATTAACTAATAGCTACTAGTATAGGATTTGCCTTAATTAAAACAACAAAATTACAACTAGCCAGACGCCAGTGTCATGTAGTAAGAAAAATAAGCAAATTGCTGCGAGTAAATCATAACGATGTGGCCTAATAAAAAGATAGGGATGGGATGGGACAGATTCTGGAAGAATGCTGCGATAGAAAGCTTGTACGTGTACGAATGTGTTGGAGACACCTGCATTTTTATATCTATATTATATATTATCTATTATCTATGGTGAAAGTGTGAAACGATGATGACTGAGGAGTTACTTGATTGAGCGGTAAACACACGCATGCAGAATAAAGAAAAATAAAAGCAGAAACTGGTTTCTACAAGCGGTGGCAGCGTGTATGAGTTAATATGAAGGAAACAAGTGTACGTGGTTGCATTGCATGGCATATTAGTGCAGTGTTCCCTTGCTTGCTCTTTCTTCGAGTTTCTCTTGCCTCTGTTCTCACCCATCCACCGCTTATAAAGGTTTAAATAAGTACTATTACACTACTTTCACTTTTTTTCTTTTTCTTTTTTTAATTCGCTTGTCTTTATCTTTAACTAAAATTGACAAGGGATGTCGTCAGTTGTCATCCGGTTTAGCTGAAATCTGAGATAAATAATTATTTAATGCTGCCGTAAAAAAATAATTTATTTTTTTATATATTATTATACTCTTAATTAATTAGAAAGTATTGTGAATATAATTTTCAAAATAACTATTGTAAACTCATAAATTAATAATCTTATAATACATAATAGTTTAGAAAGTTAATGTTTGATATTATATATATATAATAAATCATCTATATATTATAGCATGTTTGGTTTAGTATTTATGTTATTGGATTTCTCACGAAATAATATTTTGTTACTTTTGCATTTTATCTTAATCTTTTGATGCGAAAAAGTAGTTAGTTTTACGCACCTTCAAGATATAATTGAAAATTATACCAAAAATATTTTAAAATATATATAAATTATATTTTTGGATTTATAATAAATAAATAAATAATAACCTTTAAAAATCTTCTTATTCAAAATAATTGTTCTAATATTATATTGAAAGATGTTTGACAAATACATTTATATTTTGATCACTCAATGAATATAATATTAGGTGAATGATTATTGTCTTAAACATGAATCCTGAGATTGTAGGACTAATCATACATGTACCACTTGTTAGAATAAAAAATAGGTAACTAGTTAAATTCATATTAAAGATTAAAAATATTAATTTATTTTTTTAATATAAAAATATCATAAATTATTTTTTTGAATAATTTAATAGTAAATTAATTTATAAATTGTGCAACTTAATATTGAATTTGTCATAAAGATTGTAAATAAATAAATTTTTAAATATTATAATTTAATTATAAAATAGTTTAATTTATTAGAATTTTACATATGAATTTTTATTTATTTATTTCATGAATCAAATTTAAGGAATTTATCACCGCATGAAAAATGTATCTATTTATCCATGAAAAATTGAAACATGAATATACCCAAATTCATAGTCCATGCCATGGTTGTAAAAAATGGTGAATGAGTCGTGAAGGAATGAATGGTGGATAAGGATTTGTATCTAGAACCGAAGGCCTACACGCAAAACGGAAGCCGAAGCCCACGCAAAAGGGGGAGAAGTGAATTTCACACTTTCTGATGAGTGATGAGTTCTCACATTTATATTTATATACAAATAAAAAAAATAAAAAATCTGGTGTTGTGAGTCGCCGCCGTGTTCCACTCGAACCAACAACCACCATAACCGATTAATCACTGTGATAAGATAAGATTGAAAAGATGTTTAGGGACGTGTCAAGCTGCAACACTTACAACTACGGGGAGGCTGTGTATTGGGACGCGCGCTACATCCAAGAGGGTGGTTCCTTCGATTGGTACCAGCGTTACTCTGCTCTCAGGCCTTTTGTTCGCAATTTCATCCCTCTTTCTTCAAGGATTCTCATGGTTGGTTGCGGCAATGCTGGTCGGTACTACAACTCCCTTCTTTCCCTTTTTTTTATTTAGGGTTTCTTAATCATTTTCTCTAAACTAAATGGAAGAATACTGTTGTATTTTTCAGTTATGTCAGAGGATATGGTCCAAGATGGTTACGAGGACATCGTCAATATTGATATTTCTTCAATTGCAATTGACATGATGAGAAGAAAATATGAGTACATCCCACAGCTAAAATGTATCTAATTCATTCATAAGACTGTTTTCTTTTTTGTATAATCTCTTACCTTTTAACTAAACTCCTTGTCTCATGAATCTCAATAGACATGCAGATGAATGTCCGAGATATGAGCTTGTTTCCAGATGAATCTTTTGATGGTGTTATTGATAAAGGTATCACTTTCTTCAATACAAACTTTTCTCTAAATTATTGGAATCTAGAATGAATATATGCTTCATAATTCATATACTGATGCTACTTTTGCACCCATGCTTTGTTGATGCTTGATCTAGGAACTCTCGATTCGTTGTTGGTACGTTGCTTCACTGATTGTTCTCATAATTTATCCCATTTTTTTCTCTGCATGCTCTAATCCTCAAATTTGCTTTTATGTACTTCAGTGTGGTACTGATGCTCCAATTAGTGCTGCTCAGATGCTTGCCGAAATTTGCAGGTTGTATAGACTTTAATGAGAATAAATTTCTTCAGATTTGAACAGAAGTTTTTAATAGTCACACACTTCATTTCAAGACTCTCACTAATTATGCCTATTTTCTTACTTTGCAGACTACTAAAACCTGGAGGGACCTATATTTTGGTAATCTTATGTATTACATGGATAAGGCTTTCTTTGTATCAGTGTGCCAAATCAGTTTTGCAAGTTGTGAGAGTATAATTAATTACTAAATTGTCACTTGTTTCAGATTACATATGGCGACCCAACAGTAAGGATGCCTCATATAAACAGACCGATGTTCAATTGGAAAATTACGCTGTATAATATCCGTAAGATTTCACCCGTTTCATCTTTACTGGAACTGGAAAAAAAGCCTTTTCTTCATCACTAAATGTGGATAAATTGTACTTTTAAACTTGTTTTTGTTATTCGTATTGGATAATGTATGCCAAATAAGGATTAGAAGAAGATTTCTTTTGATTCTGATCTTATTTGGATAATGAGTAAAGCTAGCTGAAAATTACATATTTTTAGCTAGATAGAAGATCTTTGTGGCTGGTACCAATATTTCCTTTGACAGTTGGAAAACACGGTTTCCAGTATTGTTATTTCTTCTGCCTTATTATTGTTGTTGATACTATGCTTTTCTTGCAGGTATCCTTACCAAAAACTAATTAAGATTTCCTTATTCTGCTAGTTGGGAATGATATTTAACAAGGAGAATTAATTGAATTGAACATAGAAAGAATTAATGAAAATTGAGGGTATATAAATATATATAATTTAAGCAATGTTTCACCCAATTGAAACATGAATTCACTTGAAAGTTAAGTGATTTATAAATAGCACAATCAACTTGTTTCATAATTTCGTTTCTTAATTATGATTATTGTGATTCTTTTGTAAGAGAATTATGCTTTCATGAATATATATAAAGAAACAATAAGAATTATTAATTTCCCAATAGTTTTGGGGCTTTAATTCAGTGTTCTTATCATGCATACATTCTCTAAATCCTTGCAGCAAGACCAGGATTTCAAAAGCCCGAGAGTAGTACACCATCAAGAAAATCATACTTGGAGCCCATCCCTCTTACTGAAAAGGGCTTACTTTCAGCAGATTTCGTTCTGGAAGATCCAGATTCTCACTATATATATGTTTGTAAAAAGATAAATGACACAGAGATAGACAATATACCTGCATACCAATTAACAACTGATGTTTTATAGATCTGACTTACATTGAAGCACTGATGAAGGTAGTATTTATCCTCTTCACAAACTTTGATGTGCATCATAGTCATTTAAGTGGTTGCTCTTGTCATCTGTACCACTGGGACAAGTTACCACCATCGATGTGTTGTTTGTAATAGCTTTTTATTCTCATAAATTAGAGTAATGAAGTTAGCATGTAGAGATGATTGGTATTATTAAAATCTTGAAGAAATCAGACAAATTGAATGATTAATGTATTGTTTTGCCCGTGATTTTGTCTGGATGAATGGATTGTGGTTGTAACATGTAAATGGCGTTTTCTTTGCTCAAGCTTGAATTCTATTATAATACGTTTCTGTCTAGCATTAGCTGTGGATTTGCATTAATAAACTTCCAACTGGATTTCGTGCCATGGTTTATTCTAATCCTCCTTCCTTGGGTTGAAGTTTTATGACTGGACATTTTTAATCTTGAATTATCTAACATTTTTTTTATAAACAATTCCCTTATGAGAGGTTGAGTCTTAGACTCTTGGTGCAACAATAAGGCACTTCCCAGAGATGATAAGTTGAAATCCTGGAAACAATCTCTAATTGTGCATACATCTAAACTCCTTATATTCCATTAGGTGAGAGCGTAGGATTGCGGTAGCAAGTAGACTGAGATGGTTTTGGAAAGAATGTGAATGTGTTAGTGTGACACGTAGGGGGTGACACTCATTTCAACATTTCCTGAAAGTAGACTAGGGGCGTTTGCGGGTAGGTTCGGATCGGTTTTGGTCAAATTTAGGACCCAACCCAATCAAATTTAATCGGTTCGATTCGGTTCGGTTTTCAGAAAAAAAAAAAATGAAACCCAACCCAACCCGTTCATGAATAGTTCGGTTCGGTTCGGATCACCGGATTACCCATTTAATTTTTTTTTTAAGAACTACTATTTTATATCACGATTCTTTCAAATATCTCATACAATTAACACAATATTATCAAATGTATGAAAGTAGTAAAATTGATTCATTTAATATCATCAACATAATATTATAAAATAGACTTATAATATAAATTAAAACAAAAGATTTGTGAACAATATTTACTATAATAGTCTGAATCACAATTGAATCTTACAAACTAAGCTTTGTTATAACTAATTTTGTTACAACCATATTTGTTGAAACAAACAAATAAACAAAATATGATTCATTAATATTATAAACATGGTAAACAATATATGAAAAAAAAGGTAAAACAAATAACAATATACCTAAAAGTAATACATTAAGAAGTTCCAGCACTTGCAGTTTCAACACTTGGAGATCCAATATTAGCAGTATTTAAAGTCAAACCAAACAATTCTAAAAATTTAAACACAACCCCGTTAGCACAAAAATTAATTGATATTTTATACAAATATAAAAATGAAATAAGAGATTACTGATTATACACCTGATTCAATCTTTTTCACTTCATTTATTTCAACTTACAAGTCATTAATATTTTGCTTAATAAATCTAAGTCATTCACGAGTTCACGGGCGACAAGTTTTAAATCGCATATCTCATCGTGGTTAAATCAGTATATAGGCAATAGTACTGGATCGGGGAAACAGATTAAAGTGGGTTGGCTCTTTTAGCAACTGTAGCTCTTTACCCATCAGCACTTTCTCTCTTATAAAATAAACGGTAGGCATCATAGGATTAGAACATTGAATTCTTATAAGTTATATCAATGTTTCAACCCTTATTATGACTTTGGAGAAATCAATCTTGCCTGATTTTTCTTCCACCGAATGGTATGAAATGTGTAAATGTGACCTTGGAGGCACCTATCTCTAAATACTGGGAACATTTGTTAAAATCAAAAGATAAACATGATGATAACGTCTGGAGCTAGTTTCTTAAATTACAAACAACTTGAAATGTCATGATACTCAATGTTCCTACCCCTAGCCAGATCCTCTATAAAATCAAAGATTTATGAGGATTGAGAGCTGTCACTCTAGTTTCGGAAAAGATTCTCGTGAGTTGTAAGAATTAAACTTTAACCAAGTAGATATTTTTTAGTTTATCCTAAAATAACATTTTATAATAATATTTTCAAAAATACTATTCCTGATTATATAGCTTAAAATAAACACTACCTAAAAGATTATACTATTCATTGACCATTAGAAAAAGAATAAAATCAATCCATGAGAAATAGATGCATAAAACCATGAGAAAATAGTTTATGCATTCACAATGTAAAGGATTTTCTTAAAAGTTGTACTAGCAATAATTTTTTTTATTAATAGAGAGTGTATAAGTTTTTACAGTTACAATACATAATCATTAAACTAAAACCATTATATATAACAAAGTTTGTTAATATTTTATTTAGAAATCTTAACTATATTATAACATATCAACATTTTTTTATAAAAATAATAATTTTTCATAACACTTAATAACTGTCGTACAACAAATTGTTTCCATCTATACAAATTACAAAAGTATTTGTATCCCTTGAGGTAGAAAATTACGGCATGTGGTTCATTAAGGTGAATAAAACATGGTTAACTATACGTTCTAGACTGGAAGGGGTAAAAAGCTAATTTGGACTACTTCTAGCGTGTTTGGTTCAGTAGTGAACCGAACCCTCTCACCGGGCGTTTCTTACATGGAAATGCCGAAGAAAGCTCGGAAGCCCAGGTGAGAGAGAATATAGAGACTCACAGACCCAAAACTAAACTGTAATCAATGAGAAGGGTTAAAAACGGATCAGAATAAGAAGTCCAACACACCATAAGCCATTCTGCTTTCTTGACTTCTATAAAAAAAAAAAAAAAAAGTACTTTTAGGACCCAAAAGGTTCAAGTGCTTTGACAGTTTGACCAAAATTTAACTGGAAAGTTGATTTTTATTTTTCTAAAAGAGAATTTGATTATTTAATTGGCTATATTTGGTCAAATATGTACGGGGGAAAATATTTTCTGATTATTTTTCTAACACGGCTAACTAATCGTGCTGGAAGGGCTGTAAAGCTAACTCCAACTACTCCGCGTGGAATCTGTTTATTTTTTTTCAAAACGCAAAAATCTTAAAGAAATTCCAAGGAACAGGTTAAGCTTTGCTAGCTTGGGTCCCAACAACTAAAAGTTGTGTTAATGCTTGTTTAGGTAGTGAGAACCGTGACTCGCGCTCAATATGGACAAATACAAGTTTACCTTTTCTCCAGTTTAGAGCACTGGTGCTTGTTGCGACAAGAATGTCTCTTTGATTTTGATATACATACAAAAACAATGGAACCCACGTACAGATAATACGACACCTTTTCTTTCCTAATATCTTACAACAATGATTTGCAAATTCCTATTGAATTCAATAGATTGGTGTTTGGGATTGATTAGATTTTTACATTTCAAATAACGGGACGGGTGACAATTTAATTTCGACTCTTTATCATTAAATGATTTCTTTTTTTTTTTTTTTTTTTACAAGCTAAATTAGCTGGTACATTCAAACAATACGAGGCTCCTATTTTTGGGAAAGAATGTGCTATGTCTTTATCTCATTATATAATAAGAGAAAAAAATTTATTCACTTCCATCATAATTCATTATATATGATAAATTTATTAACTTTTAAAATAATTGTTTTAAAATAATTCAAAGGTAATTTATAATTAGATGATAGTATAATTTTTAGTGTATAGATTTTAAATTTATATAATAAGTCTTGGTTAAGTATGCTACTACGGTGGAATATTTCTTAATACACTAAATAATGAAAAGAAAACTCTAAAGTATCCAATGTGGCAGTTGATAGTGATTGTTCCTTTTGATTGCTCATAATTATTTCATACTCTCTTTTCTTCCCCTATTGAAGCTTACAGCACAAGCTTGAAATTAATGATTTTTTTTATAATGCAGCAGTAAACATTTTTCTGAAGCAATTTTGGGACCAAATTTTTAAGATAGAGTACTTTATTAGAAACAAATCCCACGTAATAAAAGACTTTTTATGGTTTCGTTGCATTGTTCTACTCGAAAGCGTTTTTAGACCAATCAAAGACATGAAATTCAGAAAATGCAGGTTCAAGCCAAAAACAAATGCAGGAGTAGCTTATCCAGCAATTTTTTGGAGGATCATGGACGTTGGAAAAGAAACCACCTACTGGGTTTAAATACAACAAAAAATGTATTTGTATGTACTATACATTTGTATAATTATATGACAAAATGATTGATGTGCTTTTTAAAAAAAAAAATTGATTGATGTTATGAAGAACGACAGAAAAAAAATAATAGAGTAAAATGTATTATATCAATAATATAACTCTTTATATAAATTAGAGAAATATAGAATTTCATATGCTTTTTATGTCACCCTTCATCGTGGTGAGAAGGTTGGGTAATTTTTATGAAGTTTTAGGTTTAAATTTAGTATTATTATTGTACACACAAAAAAAATCTTATATTATAAATTATAAACATAACTTAGAGAGAGACATATTTTCTCAATCTTCTTAATTAAATATTTTAAATATGTTCTTTCTTCTTTTCATTAGATTTTCATTTTACAAATTACTCTAACTAACAAAAAGTTTCTCTTTCAAGTATCTCACATTACCATTTACATTATAATTTAAATCATTCATTATAAATCTAAAATATAATTTATATTTATATTTATAATTATTTATTTATTATAAATTTTAATTGTATAAAAACAAATATTTATCTAATACAATGCACATGTTAAATATTAATATTACATACATAAAAAGGAATCTCACATTTTTGTTTGTATTCCAAATTTTGTTAAAAGTCATTTGAGAAGTTTACAAAGAATTGATGATACTTACAAAATGAAAACATACTTAAATCGTCCGTTTTTTTAAGGGTCACATAAATTATCCTGAAGTATTACATTATATTCAAATCCCAAATGCCCCTAATTCCAATCTCTGAATCCATACATTTCCTCCAATAAATTTAGTTCTTTGTTTTGGTGAAATCTGATAGAAATGTTTTTGGTGCAAACTTTTATGTGTAAAGATGACACACGGCACTGGGGTTTAAAATTTGCTTGTCATGCTAAATTGAACTAAAGAAGGAGTTAAGTTATCAGAAATTCATCCATCACAATTAACAAGCTAAATGTTGACTTTTTTGTGTGTTTGGAACCGCTAATGGGGCTCATTTTGCATGTGCATCACTAATGATTCAGCAATGTGAATCTTCCTTCGTTCTTCTTCTCCCACCTTTCAATGTCGTTTCTATTAGCTGTGTCCGTAGTTCACACAAATCATGTCAAGCAAATTAGTATTGAAAAAGCAGACTCATTGGAATGACATGATTTAAAAAGTCAAAAAATGTGCACAATTATTATCCTATCCCTGAATTTAATAAATAAAGTGATTCGGAAATTGAATAGTTATCATTAGCTACGGGAAAAATGTTTACCGCATTTTAATTTCTTCCCACATGGATTCTTCCTTTTGTCTCGAGTTTCCTTTTTGACATTCTCTTTGCAAGAAAACAATTATTCTCCTCCCCAAAACCCATATTAAGCATTAAGGGAACCATTAAAAAAAACTTTCAATATTAAAAGTTATTTCTCAGTATTAAAATATGAAAAAATATGTTATTTCTCAGTATAAGGCAATTTCATATTTTCTTTCAATCAAAAATTATATGATAAATTTATTGATTTTTACAATAATCATATCAATAATAATTTATAATTGATGAATGATGTAAAAGTTTTTATTCGGACATGATATTAGTTATTTAACTCTTAAATCCGTTATGCAGGGCAATTATGGTCTTAGTTATACAATTTCATTCTCCAGCTAGCTTTCTTGTGTTATTTATTATAATAAAAAAAAAATTGTACCCCTAAAATTCACTCATGTGGCCTAACACAATTGGCCACTAAAAATGGCCCACACCCTTATCATATCAATTTTGGACTGCTCAATGTTACACCTTCTTGGTTGCAGCAACTTCAAAAATCCATAACAGTTATTCTCCTTTCTATAGTATGATATTGTCATGGTCTTGGTGATACAAAACAGCTAGATAGTTGGCTTATTATATACCCCCATAAGCCCCATAGGCCATACCACTCTCAATTCTGTTCTCACATTTCCTATATATATTAGCCACTCTTTCTGTGAGCTTCTCAACAGAAAGACACAATGGGCAAAGAAAGTAGTACTTGTGTTCTTCTATCCCTTCTCATTCTTTCACTCTTTGTGGCTGAAATATATGGAAATAGACAAGTTCAAGCTCTTAACAAACTGCACAAGTCCACCAAGTTCAGAGGAAATTCACAAATTGATAGGAGTGAGTTTGAGGTAGAGGAGCTTGTTTATGATGGTATTGTTCACTCTCAAGAGGGTCTCAAAGAGAAAGATAGAATTGAGAGTCTTCCAGGACAACCCCCTGTGAGTTTTTCTCACTATGGAGGGTATGTCACTGTGGATAAAGTGGCTGGTCGTGCCTTCTATTATTACTTTGTTGAAGCTCAACGTTCTAAACAAACACTCCCACTTCTTCTTTGGCTCAATGGAGGTAAATTACCAACAATCTTAGATCTAATTCTTTGTTGTTTTCAATAGGAAACTTGGCCAGGTCAAACCCATGAAATTAATGCATCTTGAAGTGTTACGTACGCACTCAAACATATATGAAAGCTATGTTAATTTGTAGCTTGTAATTTGAATTTGAAAGCTTTGTTGTTAGTTACACATTTTCGTTTAAGAGTGTGTGTGTGTCCACACGCATGCACATGTAAATGTTTCTTTGCCTCCAATTCATCCTATTTTAAGAGACACATCACTTTACATATAAACCAAAATATGCCACACAAAATCCACCAGAATGTGGCCTTAATTGCTTGCTAAATACACCCTATAGAGACGTTTCTCTTTTTTCCTTCGCAATGAGAACTTTCTTTGTTCTCTTCTCAACAAATTATTGATTTTATTGAAAGTGATGTGTCAATTAAGATAAATGATAATTGCTCCAAATGAGCCAGCAATGCTTATAACCACACATATTATTTTAGTTGAAGCTTCATTATTTGGGAGTTAATTTGAGTCCACTTTAGATCACGTGAACTCATTAAAAAAACTCAAATTCGAAATTTTATTTAAGAAAAATTCAATATTCTTGTCACTTTGAATCATAATTAATGATTTACACCACTTGCATATTGTTTATAATTAGATGGATTGTTGTATACTGTACACTAATTTAATTAAACTGCTTAAATTAATGCACCGACCTGAAATTATTGTTAATGAACAGTTCTTTATACACATCGGGAGAGAGACATGAGCTGTCATAGTTATTTTATTTACTAATTTATGTCAGAGAATGGTTCTTAGTTCTTTCGGCTGATCATAAACCAGTGGCTTCCGTGATAGCAGGTGTTCAAATCCCATAATTCAAGCATCTAGACGATTTTTGCATTTATTGTATTTTAACCGTCCTTAAAAAAGTACTAGTAACGAAGAACATGTGAAAGCTATTTATAAATAAACACGCCTTCAATGATATTTTTTAATGAAATATTAACATTTATTGGCTTTAGGAAAGTGTTAAGTGTCAACTAACTTAACTAGCTAGTAAAATCTTTACTTGTGTCTACGGAAATAATTATTTAATTGCGAATACAAGTTTTGTGGTCAAATCCTGTCTTTAATATGAAATTTAAAATGACCATTTTCCATTTTTAAGTATAGTATACTATAATTTCTTTTCTTTAAAACCCATAGTGCATACAAATTAAATTGTTGTATATATATGACTCACTGGTCATTATGATCAACATACTATGTTTTGTCAACTTGCGAGCCTCATGTGCTTGTTTTAGTTGTTTAGATGGTAGGGTAACGCCATGCTTTTGTGTGTACAAATCTGAATATAATAATGTCAAGAAAAACAAATTAATTAATGTAATTGTATATAATTGTGATTAATAGATTATCATTTAACTTTTCAGGTCCTGGATGTTCATCTCTTGGCTATGGAGCAATGCAAGAACTTGGACCTTTTCGAGTAAACAGTGATGGCAAAACACTACACAGAAATATATTTTCTTGGAACAAAGGTATATATCCAAAATGAAAATTCCCCATTTCGGACTTTACTATAACATAAAGTAATCGTTTCAAGTATCTCACTTATGGCTTAATTGGATTTTGAAGTTGCAAATGTTTTATTCCTGGAGTCACCTGCTGGAGTAGGATTTTCCTATTCAAACAAATCAAAAGATTATGATACCAATGGAGATAAGAAAACAGCTGCAGACAATTATTTATTCTTGGTGAATTGGTTGGAGAGATATCCAGAATATAAGGACAGAGATTTCTATATTGCCGGGGAAAGCTATGCTGGGCATTATGTGCCTCAACTTGCACATACCATTCTCTATCATAACAAAAAGGCAAATAAGAAAATCATCAATCTCAAAGGAATCTTGGTATGTGCCCACCTCCTTCTTACTTTGCAATTGTTATTGGCCCATGTGTTAATTAGCTCTAGAATACGATTTTTTTCTAAATTCCTGTTACTTTCATGATGGAGAAGAAATTAAGCTTTTCAGATCAGAGTTGGGCTCACAGGCCTATTTGGGTCTGAACCAACCCACTTCTCCTTGGGTGGGTCCAAAATGTAGTTAATTTATGGCTCGTGATTGGTTTATTAAATTTAGATCGTGGAATTCTAGTTCTTGGTCTGTGATGAGATGATAACATTCTAGTTTTTTGTGATAATGATATGTCACTAGTGTCGTGATTCTTCCGATGTAAAGGTTTTTTATTTATTGGACTGGACCCGACGTGGTTAGTGGTCCCTTTAGGCCCGTCCCAGTATGGGTGTACAGGGTGGTGACACATTGTAGATTGGTCACTATGTCACCATAGCATTTGTTGAAAAATGAAATACTATTATTTGGTGCTCCTAAATCCAAATCAACTAAGTTTCTTTTATATGGTATGCATTTCAAAATATTCACCGATGCCATATGCTCTACAACAACCAAGCATTTAAACGCTACAAAGTTAGGGAGATAAGTAGATTTTAAAATTAACAAAATGAGAAGAAAAAGAAATAATTCAAGAGCAAGTGGAGTTCCTGAGGTAGCCATAAGTTAGTATGAATTGTTATATTCTTATCAATTATTTGTTTTTACTATAAATAATTAAATAGACGTTATAAAAGCAAAACAATTCTGGGTACCTTGAAAAAAAAACTTTGGTAAGAAATAAATTCACACAAGAAAGGAGTAACAACTTTTCCTGAGTTTATTAAAAAAAGAAGAGTCAAATGATAAAGGATTGAGATTCTTATTATAGTTTGATGAGCAATTTATTACAAGAATAGAACAAAGGTAACATATAAGAATATATTATATACATTGTGCAGATTGGGAATGCAGTGATCAACGAGGAAACTGACTCGGACGGACTGTATGATTATCTTGCCAGCCATGCAATCATCTCAGACAAAGCAGCTTATCTCAACAAAGCTTGTGATTCATCATCATCAAAGATTCAGGAAAGTGTGTGCGATGCAGCCGGAGATGAAGTTGGGGAGGATATTGAATACATTGATTTATACAATATTTATGCTCCACTATGCAAGAATGCAAATCTCACAGCCCTGCCCAAAAGGAACTCAGTAAGCTTCAAATATTTGGCTGGCCTAATAGATTTTAGAAAACTCAACATTGCATGAAGCATGAACTTCACTAGAATTGAAGCCATGTTTATTTGTTTTGCAGATTGTGACTGATCCCTGTAGTGAGAATTATGTGTACGCATATCTTAATAGAAAAGATGTTCAAGAGGCTCTCCATGCCAATGTAACCAACCTCAAACATGACTGGGAACCCTGCAGCGATGTCATAACAAAGTGGGTTGATCAAGCTTCAACAGTTCTTCCACTTTTACATGAATTCCTCGACAACAGCCTCAGGGTTTGGATTTTCAGGTAAATTCTTCATTCACCTTTCATATAGTAGTATTTGTTAAAACTTGCAATTAACTTAACCTTTTCCTATGTCTTTTAACAATTATTTTTTCATTGTCTTTCCAATTATTGCTCCAGCAAAATACATCCTTAACTTTTGTAGATGTATGTATTCACAAATTCTGATTATCTATCTATTGTTTGGTACAGTGGTGACACAGATGGAAGGGTGCCTATTACATCAACCAAGTATTCAGTTAAGAAGATGAACCTTCCCATTAAAACTGTTTGGCACCCTTGGTTTTCCTATGGAGAGGTAATTTAAATACAGTTACTTACACCCGGAATGTCTATACTATAGCTAATAGTTGTAAATGAATTATAGCTGATGATTCATATCAGACATTGAATTGAAAGAATAATCATGAAGTGTGGTAGCTGCTTTAACATCTTTAATCATGATTTGTAGCATAATAAAGCATTTGGTGTGACACAGGTTGGTGGCTATGTAGAAGTATACAAGGGAGGCCTAACATTAGCTACGGTGAGGGAAGCAGGGCATCAAGTGCCAAGTTACCAACCAGCCAGAGCCCTAACTTTGATCAAATATTTCTTAGACGGCACTCCTCTTCCCGGTCCTCCCAAAAGAAAGGGCAAGGACTAGTTTCTTCAAATCCTGTTTTCAATAATTATTGTGGTAATTATTAATTTAAGGAAAATAAATACAATTATATTATAGTGGGGTTTCTTGGATTCTATTCTTGTTGGCGATCTTTCATTGGTAAGACTCCTGTAAATATCATTATAAGCTCTCGCCAAAAATTGAACATGGCCTGATATGAATGGGGCAACCTAGTTTCTTTGAACTTCCTCGCACTCACAGAAAAAAATAGTTTGATTTGAATATGATTAATGAAAGTGTTGGTGAAAAAGAATATTGTTACTCAACTTTGTGATGGTTTCTTGCATAGTGTTGTTAAATTATACAGTTATTGCCATAATACTGTTGTGCTTAGATTCGTGATAAAATCAGTGACAAGTTGACCACCACATTATTTTCGTGCGTGATATGTCCTACTGAGCTTGTCGTCTGTAAACGTAATGAACTGGTTTCCCAAATGTGTAATCAGTATATTCTTTCATAAAATTTTGCCACTCCAAATCAATTTGATTGCACAGAATAACCCAGCCCAAACGGTTAATTACAAAACCCCTAAATTGGAAGAATAGAACACTAAACCGGGAGGGAGTATAACTACCTAATTTAACAAGTTTCATGAATTTTATTTTAGCTAATGATTAACAGCATATTAAGAGTAAACGGTATATTAATCAAAATGATGTTAAATAATATTTCTCTTGTACAAATTTGTATTCAAAGCAATTCCAATAATTTAAAAAAGCGTATTCATGCCCATGCAAACCATTTGGCAACACACTAATCTCATCACAACTTTTTTCTGAACAATCCAGGTTGTTTATAAACTTTGCAGGCATCCTTTTTCCTTATTACAATTTGTTTTAGGTTTAGGACATTGTCATTTGTCAATACAAACAAAAAAATATAATATAATATAAATATGAATTCAGTGGTTAGCCTCCACCCTTAACAGCAAAAGAAATGGTATCAAGAAAGATAAATCATAACGGTTACTGAAACATCTGAGTTGCCTTCTCTGATTTAATTGTGCAGAACATGAGTTAATTACCTACTGTATTGTTAGCTTGAGATGATCACATTCAGTGAGTGGAAGATTTTGCCCTGCCTTTCTAACTCAGTTGGGTTTTTCATTAGTCGAATTACTCAGCGAGGAAAAAGGTACAGTAAATGCATCATTAACTCGAATTGCTGACATTGATAAAGAATATAAATCACATGGAATTAGTTTTGTACATTTGATAAGGTACGGTACTGAAGGGAAAAAAATCATATAAATTGCACAGATTAGTTTTATGTACAACTGACTGATTATTAAATTTCAACACAGTCCTCCTCCTCGTCTATCTCCATGTCCCAATCCAATGACAACAAGGTGGCCGATTTTATCAACTCTGTCAGTCCAGCAACATCCTCTAGGTAGGTAGGATGATTAATTGCTTGAAGTATGAACTCCATTCCTTGGTTTCGATATTCTGATACGACCTGAATGATTGCAATTTAAAAATCATGTGATAAAGAAAATGGTAATGATATGTGCAACAGGCTAAGACCAACTGAGAGGCAAATAGCAGATCCTCGTGTATATCCATTAAACTTTGCTGCATAAAGATAGACAAATGAGAGGACAGTACACACACTACTAGTAATGAGAACTTTGATCAGTTCTCCATGCAACTTTTGTCCCTAAGTTTCCAAAATAGTGATTATTTATTGGGTGTTTGTTAATTAAAATACACAAAAGATATAAGGTCATAAAAGTGTTTCAATAATTGCAAGTTGTAATTTTGATAATTACAGCCCCAAATCTTCCCTCCATTTGCTTAATTCCTTTTTTCCAATTCCTTATTCCACTATTTCCTGTATGTAAAGAAATATTCTTCCACTTTGTACTGATTGAACCTGATTGATGTTAATGGTTCCCCATATTAAGTGAAGAAATTTGAGAAAATGCCTCAGTCTAAGTAATTGTGCTTTTAATTTAACAATTAAATTTAGTTAAACTAAGGTTATGTACTAAATCTTGTTAGCACAGGATCATACTCAGGTGTTGTTCTAGGCACAACATCCAAAGCACTGCTGCAGGTAATGGGAAGCATACAAAGCTATCTAATAGCAGAAGAATCATTACAAAATAACAGACACTACTTAGCACCCAGACTTACTGTATGACTACAGGCTGTGCAGCTGGAGGAGGAGTAACCTATAAGAGTCATTTGAGAAAATTGAGAAAAGGAACCACGAATCTGATGAGGTAAAATACCAAGAGGTTGCTCAATAGCTCCAGTGACACTGTTGTTAATATCACCTTCTGCAAATATCCTGAAAAGGTAATAGTCAATTATCTGAATTTCATGCTGCCATGCTGGATAAATAAAGCAAAGCAGATGGGATTTCTTCTTTGGTTCTCTATTGTAATGCCTCAAAATTCTTGTACATAAAATCAATGTTCGCTGAGTTACCCTTGAGGATGATGCAAAATCCCTACTAAAAGTTCAACTGCAAGGGCTGAAGCAATAGGAGCCAGCCCTGGTCGGGTCACAGTGCATTGCTGGTCCAAAGTGCGGTTGGATGTTGACTGCAGAGAGCAGAAAGCCAATATGAATCAGTTATGTTACATTAGTTCAAATAACACACAATGCAGCACAGAAATTACATCGGTTGGTGCAACAACATCATTGCAGAAATAACAGCCCAATCTATGCTTTCCATTTGCATCATTTACTGGCATATCAGCAGATGAAGGACCAGCTCCCTGGCGCATAACCAAGAAACTATCAAACCCCAGTGCAGCAGTAACGGTAATCTGCAGATTGATGGATAATAATAAATGTGTAAGCATGTTAGTTAAAAATACCCAATCAAACTATAGATTGTATAACAATCATAGCATATGCTTCAGTTTAAAATGTGAATCTTATTAAGCAGTGATATAATCAGTGACATATGTGGCATTTATGAGAATAAACTGACCCAACCTTGTTAGTATTGGCACAGAGAAGTGTTGGGAGCCATCGACTTTCCCTTGTATCAGTCAATAAAAAAACTGAATCATGAGCATCAATTCAATCACGCAATTGTTTACAATCATCAAGCACGCTATCCTGTTCCTGGCTTTGTACTGGATGTCCAGGCATTGGTATAGCCATAACAATGCCTTCTGCTTCCTGAAAAAAAGAACAAAAGGCATGCAGTTGTGTAAAAAATGTGATTATCGGGTTTAGCATAAACAAAGTCTTAGGGATTGATGATTTACCACTGCTGGAAATATCCGTTTAAGACTTTCAACTGCTGCTGTAGCTTTAAATTCCCCACCATTAAGACAGTCATCCAAAGTATAAAGAGACTGCCTCAATGGGTTAGACATAGCCACCCTTCCATTGTCAACTAGAGTAATTTTTCAAACACCCCATGCCTGCACGAGCAATAGTTTTTTCAGTTATCACAAATTGAAGGATAAAAACAACCATAGGATTCCCTGAACACTCACCATAAGCATGCGTGCAACCTGGCATCCAAGTGTGCCAGCTCCGAGGAGAAGACACTTCATGGAAGATAAGGACTTCAAGTTTAATGAAGGCAAAGCACGCCACCTCATCAGCTTTAAATTCAAATCTGCAGCAGATATGGCCAACCTGGAAAATAAATGATAATACAAAAGAATAGCAAAGCTGACAAATAAGTAGCACTACAGGAGTGAAAGATCAAAAGGGTGAGGAAGAAAGAGAGAAAAGAGGGGGGAAAAAAAAAGCAGGCAAGAAACCTGGTTGGATCCATGGACTGTGCAAGGCTTATACATCTAGGAGCTTTTCTCCCCTTATTAAGTTCCCATCCAACCGCACTAGGCACAGTGTCTTTCCACCCTATAATTACTCTTTCCAAGTTAGAAACCCAATAAACAAATTAAAAGAGATATCAACAAGCGGTTAGTGGTTACACAATTAGTGCAGCTCTACCTTGTGGAACTGTTATCAGTGCTTCACCAACAAGGGACAACCTCATATCTGCAAAACCACGGTTCTCTCTGTAGCAGAAAAATTGAACAGAGTTGAGATTCCACCTCACAGAAATAAGTGCTAAGAAGTTGCGAAGAGGCCATCCAGGATTATTTGGTAGATGACATGGGTCATAAAATCCAAAAAGGATCTGCCAATAGAATCTGGTAAATTTCATAAAAGGACATCTATAGTTTCACATTCAAAAAGCAATTTCATAAGGACTGCATTTAATTATGGATTAATTACACTTGTGATCCTTCTAGTCTAGACTGTATGCGATTTTGGTCCCTCAAATTTTCTTCGAGCTAATCAAGCTTAAAATTAAGGAAATTTGGTCCCCTCATCAATTTTATTCTTCCTAAAATCTTTAAATTCTCATTTTATACTCAAAATTTTTACAAGTAGAATCAATTAAATTATCTTTGACACAAAACTTATCAACCAAAACATAAAAAATCTATATAAAAAAAATATCCTCTTCAAACTCGAATCGTACATATTATAGAATTCCTCAAATTTTATCAAGTTTCCACTAAATTTCTTACTTCTAAACTTTAAAATCATTTCATATCTCAAATTCATCATAAATCACCAACTATTTGGATAAAAATAATAATTTGGGGTTTTTAAATAGAAGGAGGGCGAGCCCTGGCACAACAGTAAAGTTGTGTCTTGGTGACTTGTTGGTCATGGGTTTGAATCCGGAAACAGCCTCTTTGCATATGCAAGGGTAAGGTTGCGGACAATTTTCCTCCCCCTTACCTGCGCGTAGCGTGGAGCCTCCGGGCAATGGGGTACGTAGTTTTTTTTTTTTTTTTTTAAATAGAAGAAAATCAACGGAGAGCCTAAATTTGCTTAATTTTAAAAATCAAGGGGCTTGATTAGCTCGAAAAAAACTTGGGGGACTAAAATCACTCGAAGACTCGAAGTCTAAACCAGAACGACCAGAAGTTCAATTAAACCTTTAACTATTATAACCAGAGTCAAAGTAAAGTAAGAGACCTTGTGTGCATTGCTCTAACAAGCTTCCCAGTCCATCAGAAGCCTAACAGTAGCACATGAGTTTGGATCTATAGTGACTAAAAAGAACGGGACATCTGCCACATATTCTTTATTATTAGGCAACGCAAGCCAAGTTAAAAGGAAACAACAGAACGGACTAATGAGATTGCTCCAGATGTTTGAGGAAAGGAAATTAAGAGATTTATACCTGCTGTTAATTTTGAGCTACGCCACTTGTTACAAGCTGCAGAAAGTGATTCAGCCTGGCATTCCACAAAACAAATGATATTAAAATCGAAGAAAGTAATGGTATAATGAAACAAATGTGTTGAGTTGAGAATAATGAAACTCAAAGCACCTCTACTGTGCTGAACCACTGAGAAGCTGGCTTTAGATTAACCACAGTGGCAGGAGGATCAAGCATGAGAGCCGGGAAAGCAAACCAGTAGTTGAAAGTCCACCTTTTCAAGTCAGCAAAAGAAATAACAAGGAATCTTGAAAGTACTGAACATTCCTCCACAGCTTTTCCAGTTAGAATGTCATCCCATGTCTAATTTAACAACATCAAGCGAGATAAAAAAAAAAATTCAATTAAATTTATCTTCTCTAGTGCTGTCTATATGAACAATGGAATAAAACACTCTGTCTACCTTTGCTGCCTCTTTCTTCAAAATGTCATTCTTATCAAGTGCATGGAAGCTTTCCACAGTATTAGTGTTGTAAAGTATCCCTGGAACAGAACACCTGTTCCGGTTGCCGCCGCCGCTCGGTTCAGGGATTAATGATGCCTCACTCAATTCAGAAGGCAAAGACTCGGCTAAAACTGTTAAATGATTTGATACTTGAGAGTGAGAGCACGGTGCATAAAAACCTGCAATCAAGCCAGAGCATTCTAAGATGAATGAAGCCAACGTATGATTCACATCACATAGCAATTCTAAAAATGGTAAGAAACAAATGCAAAATACAATTATGCTTATTCTTTCTATCATAATCTTAAAGTGAAAACAAAGAAAGAATAGCTATATTGAAATTAAAGATCGAACCGAATAAGGGAATCGGAGAATCGTCAATGGCAAGCTTGTTGAGCTTCAAAGAAGACAATCGGTGCCAGAAACCCTCATCGACAGAGCTATGCATCGGTGCGAATTGCAGCAAAGCCTCCATCTCTGCTTCGTTGGTTCCCAACCACTTCAACAACTTCCTAACGTATTTATTTCGATTTTTAATTTTCAACAGAACTCATCGTCGTGTTCTTGGTTGGGGATTCCATCGCCTTCTTCAGTCAACAACGTTTTGTTTTTTCATCATCCATCCAAGAAAAGTAACTTGTTCTACATCTGTTGTTAATCGAGCCGTATAGGCTCAGTTTCTTATGGGCCTTTCATTTTGTGGCCTCCTGCGGCCCAATAAATTAATCTGACCAAGAATAAACATTAAAAATAAGGACCCTAAATAAATATTCATTAATCAGAACTTTTTATCAATTACCAGATGGTTTTCGTGAAACAACATAAAAAATTTACTTTACCGTTTATAATATTACGTACACAATAACGTTGGTGATGTCAATAATATCACAATGGTAGGCAAAGCCATGGACGTTTCTGAAAACAGACTTCATGACTGTCGTCTTTCCAACAATAACGAGCATTACAAAACAAAAATGAACAAACCTTCATTTTTTTATTTATGTTCAAATTTCGAATATAATTTATTATATAATTCCTCTGTAAACCATCAACTTTAGTTTCAAAATCTGCATAATGTCAATTCTCTTTAGTCCATTTTTACAGCCGGTACTCAATACTCAATTACTCATTGACATTAACAACTAAAATAAATCAAATTTTACATTTTACAAAGCTAAAAACTACATCAACTTTTTTTTTGTTTAAATATATTTTTCATACCTATAAAATAACTCTTTATTTTACTACCTAAATTACTTTTTTATCTGAGTTGAAGGATAGTAATTTAGGTAGTAAAATCAAAATGAACTATTTTACATGTATGAAAAACATTTAAAAACATATTTAAGGTGGAGTATTTTTTTTTTTTTTTTTTTACAAAATTCAATCTCGAGACAAAGTAAAAGTTCTCAAACACGAACTCATCTTAAGCCTTTGTCATCCCTCATTGGCTCATTCTATATCAGAACTTCACCGTCCAGACTTCATTAAATCTTGTCATTAACGTGAATATAAACGCCTAGCATCATGTAACAGGTGAAATGGAAGTTGAAACAATCACCTTGTTGAATTGATAAAATAGTGCTTCCTCGGTTACTTCAGAAATCAAACAATCAACTATGACAACTACAGTTTCACAAACACCCAATAACCAAAAGGAGAAAAAATGGAGCAAATCAAAGCAATACATAATACCAAAATACTCTAGCAAGGTAAGATTATCAAAATTGCTTATACAATTTATAACTACAAAGGCTCAAAGACAATGCACCATTCACAAGTTACATTCAGAACCATCCTTTTTTCTCCGATCATTAACTATTTACTTGCTGGCTCTTGTGGCGACTTAATGATGCCTAGTTGCCCACCATCCTTAGTTGCTAGAGTCGCTGCCTTGATCTCATTGCAGTGGTTAATGAATTTGCTAACCTCCTGGTTTCACAAAATTTTACCCAATTTAGTTAAAAAAAAATATTTCAACTGTCTATAATGATGTCACAAAAGATAAACACAGCTAGATGAATTTGTTAGTTCATGAAATTATCTCAGGAAATACTATAGAAAGTCCATCCATAAAAAAAATGACCAAAAGCACAACCTAGACCGTTTTGCAGACTTAGATGCTACGAAATTTCCAAATAAAAACAGTTATCAAGTCTGATATAATCGTTTTAATGATCTTCGAGAAAAAAATTAGAACAGTTATGAAAAGCAAATTAAGAAAAGATGAAACCTAATTAGCTGCTAAACATCCACATTCCCCATTCAGAAACTATCAAGGCCAAAAAGGAAAAAAGTGAGTGGGGATTAGAGATAAGCGAAAGGGGCTTACACGATCAGTATCCATATCCTTTGTAACCTTGGATGGCTTCACGAATCTCTTTCCTGCGGAGAAAAACGGTAACAGATTATTGCAAAAGATAGAAGGAAGAAAAAAAAAAAGAGTGGAAAAAGTAAAAACCTTTGCGAGTAACAGGGACTTTCCCGTGACGATTGGGAGGAATTGATTTCTTCTTTGCTTTACCCTTGAAAAGATTCGCCTTCTGCGTCATTTTTCTCTGCTTCTGTTGTTATACTGATTGCTAGGGTTAGGGTTTTAAGTTTTAAGTGCAAAAATTCTGAGGTTGGGAAATTTCTGAGAACACTCACGCTTGGTTGGCGGCGACTGTAATCAGCGCATGCCTGCAGCTAAATATATTGGGCTCTTGGCCCATAAAACGATAACACAACAGTAAAGAAAAGCCCAAATGTCCAGACATGCTGAAAACAGGCCAAAATCTTTTCTTTTCTTTCTTTTAAAATCTCTTATGGAACATTTTTTTTGTTTTTACTTTTAAAAATAATTTTGAAATGCATGTAAATAAAAAATTATATATAATATTAAATATGGTATTTATTATTGATTTTTAACAAATTAAATTTAAAAATAGGCCTAACTTGACCCAAAATTTAAAAATAATTTTGAAATGCATGTAAATAAAAAATTATATATAATATTAAATATGTTTTTACTTGTTATTTGCATTTGTAATTTTTTACATTTTAAAAAGCTTAGTTTACTATAATATTTTAATGTGAGGGAGAGTAGTGGCTAACTTATTTACTTTTTTAATTTCATTGCAAATTCAAACTCCTAATATTATGAAGATAATATTAAGACAATAGTTGAGCTTCTCTCTTTTGTTTATGTTTTATAATTAAGATTTATTTTAAAGCCAAAACCTAAAAGGGCAGTTTGTTAATGAGGTTTGTGTCAAGAAACGACTGAAAAATGAGCGTGATAACTGAAAAGTTTACAGTAACATGTTCAGTTCAGTAATGAGAAGAGTGTTGTGTTGTCATGAGCTTATGCGGATCGAGTAAAAATGCCATGATGCCTAAGTCATCCAGTTCGTGTTTGACTTTGGAAAAAGACAAATCTATCTGTATACCAAGCAGTGTGATGATTTGAAACAAGTATACCACAGTTGCTAGTTCACCAGCTCCTTCTCTAAAACAAATTGCCGATTTCCAAAGTCTAACTTCCTCACGATAAATATTTCTTTTACTTCCAGTTACAAAAGTATAGCCGAATTAAAAGCTTTGATCCTATGATATTTACATTTGCAGTACCGGGAGCTAATTCCGAAGTAGTAGAAATATTTTGTAAGATAAATCAAGAAAGAGAAGCCTTGAAGAACATTTTTTTTTTCAGGCGTGTGTTACTTGTGAGAAATTGACTGTTCTAGTGTCTTTAAGAAAATGCATAAATACAATAAGCATATGCATATAATTTTACCAATAATCTCTGCAAGAACAAATACCCTCTTTAAATCTGTGAAATCGCGCTCGATCCCGTACAATAATCTCCCTATTATAAATATTTGATATAATTTTTATCACAGCATGACAATCCACACATATTCTAAGGTTTTTTATAACTTGAATTGGTGTCCCATCACTTGTACTAATTAAACCATATGATACGGCCAACTTTTCACTGTGATAATTAAGCACATTTTCTTTGTCCTCCTCTCCTATATCATGCAACACAAGATTAGTCTCCGCTGCATATCCATAGGCTTTTGCCCTCAATTTGATCTCATCCAGTTTTGCATAAATCCCTTTGGAATTCGGATGACTCTGATCACCATTCACAAACTTGTGTATCTTACCATCAATCTCTGTGTAACTATATCCCGGCACCTTCCTCACATCCCTAATTTTCATGGCCTCCCTCACTCTCCCCACATCATGCCATCTCTGTTGTGCTGCATAAACATTCGATAACAAGACAAAATCCCCACAACTGTTAGATCCCATCTCCACCAGCTTCCTTGATGCCATCTCAGCCATTTCCACATTCCCATGAGTCAGCCCCAAGCAAACTCTGCCAGAGAACCACATCAGGCACCATAGACATTGAGTTTATAATATCAAATGCTTCTTTTATCCTTCCTGCTCGACCCAACAAATCAACCACACTCCCATAATGCTTAACATTAGGTTTCACCCCACACCCCTTCATCATATCAAACAACCTAACCCCTTCTTCCACTAAGCCAGCATGGTTGCACGCACACAATGTAGCAAGATACGACACTGCATCCGGATTCACTCCATCTAAAGCCATCTGATCTAAAAACTCAAGTGCCTTACACCCATCACCATTCATTGCAAACGCCATGATCATAGTATTCCACGTGATAAGACTCTTGTTGCAGCTCATGCTAACAAACACCAAATAAGCTTTATCAACAAACCCGCATTTTGCATACATATCAATAACCGCATTACAAACAATCACATTGGTGTCTAGCTTCTCGTCCACAACATAGGCATGAATAATCTGGCCTTGTTTCAAAGCACCCAATTGCGAACAAGCGGAGAGTGCACCAAGAACAGTTACTTCATTAGGCCTCCATCCCTCATCCTTCATTCTGTTGAACAAAGCTATAGCCTCATTGGGGCGGCTTCCTTGAGCCAACCCAGAAATCATGGCATTCCACGAAGCAATGTCTCGCTTGCACATATTATCAAACACCTTCTGTGCAGCGTCAAGATCACCGGTTTTGG
>PYAF01000564.1:217257-227368 GCA_007407185.1 Glycine tomentella
AAGCTATAGCCTCATTGGGGCGGCTTCCTTGAGCCAACCCAGAAATCATGGCATTCCACGAAGCAATGTCTCGCTTGCACATATTATCAAACACCTTCTGTGCAGCGTCAAGATCACCGGTTTTGGCGTACACGTCCAGCAAAGTGGTCAGCAACAAGATATCAGCTTCGAACCCAAAACGCAGAAGCTGAGAATGTATCTGGGTGGCTTCGGAGAAAGCCAATGCGCGCGCGCAGCCCTTTAGGGCGAAGGAGCATGTCAAAGCGTCCACCTTTTGGGGACTGCGTGACATGGCGCGGTACCATGACAGGGACTGTGTGGGTTCTGGGCTTTGGGCCAGGCCTCGGAGAACGGCGTTCCAGTCGTTGGTGGAGGGAGTTTCGATTCGCCGGAAAATTTGAGCGGCGAAGGAGAGGTCGCCGGCGGGGGAGATGGCGCAGAGCTCGAGGAACTTGGTGCGTGCAGGGTGGAATTGGAATCTGCCGGTGGTTATGAGATGGGCTTGAAGCTGCTTCATGCGAATCAGAGAGGTGTATTTCTGCAACAATGAATCCAATTGACACTCAGAAGTCATTGTATTGAATAGGATAGGCAGGAACCACATTATTTAACATTCAGTCAAAAGTCTAATATTATTATTACTATTTTGTACTAAAATAAGCCAAGAAACATGCAGAGGTGTGATACTATCTATTCTTCCCTTATTGTATGTGGTCTATTGAACCATTGAAATGAACTAGGAACCTCGATTGAATCCGAAGCCACTGTTAGATAACTGCAAAAAAAGAAAGGGTGAAAGTAGCAAAATTGCTGGGATAAAGCTCATAAAGGATCGTACAACTAGAATTTTACTCCTTAAATCCCACATAATCTTGAGATATGGACGGAAACATTTTAGCATGATAATCAATACATCTCTTTATGGTTTTCCTAAAATTATATTGCCTTGTTTTGAATTAAAAAAAAAAATCAAATGCCATTATTTTTTTATTTTTGACAACTATATAGTTGGAAATAAAGTATATAACGCATTATATACAATTTTTTAAAAATATATATATAACGCATTATATTTTTTGTGATTTTATATAATTTCTTAACTTTCTTGTTAGTTTGATTGCTAAATAAGAGAAGTGGTATAGTTAAGCAACGAATATGAGGTTTTAGACAAATATTACAGAAGCAAATAGATGAATAATGGGAAAAGAACAAAGTTAAGCAACAGCTATGAGAGCAATGCCAATTTGACTTTGTTTCTATTCATTTTAACTTTAGAACGCAAAACACACAAGAACAATAGAGGCATTGCCCCACAAATGTCTAGCAAAGATGTGACTCAAGTTCATCTCATGCTGCAGCTTTCTGCTAGCTACGAGAGATGGATCTTATACCTTCACTGGCCAGCATAAACGGTGATAATTGGAGACCTAAGTCATGGTGCTTTCTGACCTCCATTATTGCTCAATTTACAATATTGCTTTCAGGAGGAATAAAAAAAAATACAACAAACCAACTGTACTTCAATAATGAATCAACAGACAAGATTTGACCCAAATCATCCTATGACAATATCTTGTAACTGAAGAACCATTATGCCTAATCCCGTATCTTCTGGACTCCAACCCAGCGAGCATAATCCACCCACCTGTTCCCAGAAGAGAAGAATTATGTAACGAATGATAAGAAGTGAAGAAGAACCAAATTTAGCAAAATATCTACAAATATATCAACATCAACTTAGAATCTTACAATAGTGAGCCCAAGAAAGTGTTTCCAGTTCTAACAGCAAAGCAAATTGCGCTTAGCATGAGTTTGTGCTGGTGCAGCAAAGGTTCAAGAATCCGTTGTTCAATAACTCCAGCAAGTACTTGGTACCTGGTGGAAAACAAAGATTTCCTGTTAGATTCTGCTTATACATGCAAAAGAAGAACTCATTAATGCTAGGATCAGGATGCATTATTGAGGTTGCACAAAACCCGATTAATCTCTAGGCATTGTAGAAAAGTTGCCCTTTTATTCTAAAACGCCTGTATATAGTATTAGGCTGTTAGATATTATCTAGGTCATGGAATTTGGGAGGAGGGGGGAGTGGATCCATCATGGTCAGAGGCCAGGAAATGCTCCCTCGGTCAATCCAAGAGGATCATTTCATCATAGAAGTCATTTATTTATTTAAAAAAAAAAATACCTTAAGTTGCTAGATACTGCCATGTAAACCCCATAGGCAATACTCGTCGATATTATTGGTACATCCTCAGCCTCAGCAGCAAAAGATTTATCAACAACTTTTCTTGCATTGATCAACGCATTAGTTACACCTGTACCAATCTGGAAAGGCAATGCAATCACTCATTTCATATACTACAGGTCAACAATCATACATGGCATTTGTAAGGCCTGAAGTAAGTCTGGCGGCTGAAAGATTTTAAAGAGTTCACCAAAACTAGAAGCTGAAAAATGTATTTCTATGCATGTAAGATGTTAAATTACCAGTGATGCACCAGTTCCAACTGCAAATAGCTTTGCTCCATTTCTCTGCATAAGAGATGTTGTTAAAAAATCTTCATATATGACAAAATAACTGCTTTAATTTCTTAGGATCCAGCACGTACCACTATAGCACCTATTCTCTGAATAAGTGAATATGAGGTCCCAGCCAAAGCCACCTGTTGAGAATTGACAAAATTAAACCTAATCACCCAATGAATGTATTATTATTGAAAAAAAAAATGATAATATTTATCAACACAAAAAATAATAAAATAAACAAAAGCATATGAAGAGTGATTTAAAAAGTGTTAACCTGAAAAGCATTTTCAGGGCAGCCATAGAAGAATTTAGCAATAGTTCCAGCACTAACAGCAAGTGGTGGTCGGAGAGAAACTGTGGGGGCAGGAAGCCACACAAGCATAAAATCTGCTACGATGGCCATTACCTGTTAATTAATAATAAAAGAAAATAAAATAAGGGATAATGCCTAATTTGCTGCGTAAAGAAACAGGATAAACTGAGTTTTTCAGGGACTAATCATGTGTGATTATTACGGAAGGGAAATGTAATGTACTCCTAAACAGTTTCTGGGAATGGAAGGGAGACTCAATTAGACACCAAATAATAGTGTCACCAAAATGATAACTTGTTGACATGCATACCACATCGGCACAAACAAAATCAAGCTCCTTAGTAAAATTTTCTTTGCGCTTCTCCAACTCCGCAGCAGTCTGAAAAGCAAAGGTGATACTCGTTACAACCAGATGATACGCATGATAGATGCTTCACTCAAATAGTCTAATACATCAAAATGCTGAGAATAACAAAGAAATCACCAGAAGCTCCCTACTCTGTCACAAGAATTAGTTGACTATGAAAATTCTATTGTTTTGCTGGATATCCACTGGTCCAGAACATAATGCATCAAGATCAGAAACTTTAGCTGTTAAATATTATTTTACAATCCCATCTGTGTTTAGTTCAGTAAATTGACAATGGCAATAATATTAGATGAGTGAAAATAATACTATATTAGAATATTATTTAAGAATAAAAGATCCAATTACATAAATTTTAGAACAATTCAACCTAAACATAAAAACATAATTTTAAATAACTCTGCCCCCTGAGTAAATAGATCCAGTCAACTAAATGATGTGTGTTCATCAAATTAAAAATTACAATTAAAAACCTGCAGGGAACACACTAAAACAGTGCACATTATCATTGGCATAAAAGACCAGTCACCAGTGAATTTAGGATTTGATTCCTCATAAGTTAGGGAGCCAAATCCGTGAATTTAAGTGTGATTGATTTGATAACCTTATTAATAATTATGAAGTTACCAACATTCTATTTATTTTTGTTAAATTTTTGGGTGAATCTGGAGTATTCCCAACCAAAAGCCAAAGACTAATCCTTCAGTTAGATCAATTTAAGGAGTCGATCTTTCAAGTCTCAACATATGCTTTTTCATACATAACATGAATTTGGAGATCGAACAACCCCCACCTCAAATGTGCAAATGAATTTGCACATACAAAAAAAAAGCAGGTTATTTGCCAACCATGTTATACAATGTTGGTATTTTAGCTGAAGTTAAATAATAACCTGGTATTTGTTATTACAACTATTAATGAAAAGAGAAAATGCGGCTTGGTCTGGTGGCTGTCTGGCTGACCATAAATATAAGTAATCATACACTACTTTGGCAATTCGGCTAAAACCGAACAATCTAGAAATAAAATGGAGACTAATATGAATGTATCTTAGAAGTTTAAATGTTAAAATCAATGTAGATGTAGCTTGGCCTTTCGGAGTACTATAAAGTCGCTTTTTTTTCCCTTTCGGATTTAAAATTGATGACCAACAACTTTTCTAGAAAATTACGAACGCTGACTCAAGAGAGTCAAAACAGAATGAAGAAAACAAGCAACAGTCAAATGCGGTTGGTTGTTTGGTCCATCTCATCCATGTATGGTAGCAGTAAAATAAAGATAAAACAGAAATGCGGATAATAGAGGCGAATTTGGCAAAAGGAACCTTTGTAAAGATGCCAACACCGCACTCCATGGCAACCTTAGCGAGGAACAAATCGTCGGCCAGCAACCTCTCCCTAAACCCTCCGAAATTCAGCAGCCACCGGAACACTGCCGATTTTTCCAGCTCGAACAACCTCTTCACAATCGAGCCCGGCACCCGCCCCGCCTCAATCGCCGCCGCTAAATCCGCCGGCAACTTCTCTAGCGGCCGCCCTGCCTCGGCGAGAACCAGCAGCGCCTCCTCTCTGTTCCGATCCCTGTCCTCCGATTCATGGTCGCCTCCCCCTCCACCTCCACCTCCGCCGGCATGTCCTCCTCCGGTTCCTCCGCCGTGGGCCGATGCAAAAATGGGGGTTGTGGGAGAGCGAAGAGGTGTGAAGAGGTTGGAAGAAGAATATCTTGGGCGGCGAGATGAGAGAGTGAAGGAGGGTAGTGGGAGAGAAGAGAGGTGGCAGTAGTGGTTTTGGGCGGGGAGAGAGAAAGAATGCGCGGAGAAGGAAGGGACGGCCATTGCAGTTGCAGTTGCAGTTGGAGGGTGGAGAGAGAGAGAGAGAGTGACAGTTAAAGGTAGGAGTTTGGTGGTGGAGTGGAACAGTGAACTAGATGATGACTTCAACTTTATTGTCAGACACTAATCATACTGTTCTTTGTCAATTGTGATTGCCCGCTCCCTGTATCGTATGCTCCACGCGCTTTTCTCAAAATTTAGCTTCTAAATGTTTTTTTAAAATTGGGTTTGGTGATAAAATTTTATCCTCAAAATATATTTTTAGATTTTTTTATCGGAAATACAAACATATTCTAAATTATAAAAATGGTTTAAGCAAATTAAATTTAACTGTATATTATGTGTTTGGATTAGAGTTAGAAAAATGGAGTTTCATTGAACTCAATTTTGTAAATTCAAGTTTAGTTAAAAGTAGGTTTAATGTAATTATATTTATGTCTTAAATTTTTTTCTCTCAACCGAAAAATAATAGATAAATAATTTTAAACTCAACACCAATTTAGATGAAAATTATGTTCAACTCAACCATGAAAATTATTTGTCAAATATGCAAACATGACTTTATGTAAGGATTGAATCTCTGTTTGGATGGTCAAACACCAAATCAAACATACCTATAATAATTTGAGTGAATTGTGAGAGTTAAACACATTTTAAAATTGGTCTTTATATATAAGAAAAATTGTTAAATTAATCTTTATACATGCAATTGTTAATTTTTAAGTCCATGTTAGTACATTTTCTTTAACAATTTTACTTAAACCATTAATTTTTATGTATATAATAATTTGATTTATATATGTATAACACATTTTTTAATTCTTGCTTATATTTAGGAGGCAAGCATACACTACTTGACACAAAGATGACTCTTATGTGTGGTAAGGGAGGTTAGATAGGCGACCACCTATCCACACTCGCTAATGTTTAAGTTAATTTCTATAAAAATGAATAATAAGACATGACATATCTTATACGATTAAAAAGTTGTTAGGTGGATTTTGTTAGTTACTATCATATGGACAAGTCTAAAATTGATTTAGAACAATGTTCTTAATTGTATTAACAAATGATAGAAAATCATATATTGTAGGTTAATCTAGAGCAATATTTATAATAATAAATAATTGTATTTTCAGTTTTCCTATAATCATTATCTGCATTTTTTGTCTATTTTTTTCTTTCAAGTATGTGATTTTAGACACTTAAATTTGATAATTAGGTAGTTTTTAGATAATCAATTAGTTGATTATTTGTTGATCAATGATTAACTTTGTCAAGACATCTTTACTTTAAGGTGGACCAATGATGCGCATTGTTTAACTATATTTTTATTTCTCTTAAATTTACAATTGTATTAATCTTTTTTTAATTGTGTAATTTTACATCCTTGAATTTAAAAATTAAGCATATTTAAGTATATTTGTTAGTTAACTCTAACGTAATATGGTGCAGTGACAGATTTAAAATCTTGGATTAGTGAGAATAATTGAGAATAGTGAGTTTAAATATATAAAATTAAAGAGTATAAAATATGAAAATATAAAAACATGAGAGTAGTGTGTTCAAATATATAAAATTAGGGAGACAAGATATAAAAATATTAGATAATTATATGTAATTTTCTAAAATAAGAGGTACACACTCTCACTATATTGTAGATCCGCCATTGACATTATGATTGTTGGCATGATGCTCCAATGCTAATTAAATTAGTTATGTGGCGTACACTTGAGAAGAGGATTATTAAAATGTTAATTTTAGTCTAAAAATAATAATTTATATATTTACATAATACAAAGTTTCCAAACAATAATTTATATAATTTAATATTTAATATATTTAATTTCATAAAAAAATATAAACATACACCCACTTTTGTCTTTCATCCATTTTTTATCCATTTTCTTGTCATTTTTTCACCACAACACTAATATAATATTATTTATTTATTTTGATATTATAATATATACTATTTTAAAGAAAATTAAAATAAAATAAAGATTGAATATTAAATAAAAATTAAATTGCACAGTGATGGGAGACCACAACTAAAATTAACTCATGTAGTAATGTTAAAAATATGTTTCTAATAAAACCTTTTAATAATTAAATATTTAAAATATTTTCAACTGGTGTAATAATGTGAAAATATTTAATAAAAAATTGACGAATCAAGGTAAAAACATCCCATTGATGATAACGTTGTTTTAGTTAATAAAAGGTTTATTACTTCTTCTAAAAAAAGGCTTATTACTCCTTTTTTTACAGAAAAACGTTTATTACTTATTTAGTCTTTATAATTATAAAAATTTATCCTTTTATTACTTATTTTTTAAAATATTATGTTTCAATAGTGATGTTAGTTGATTTGGATCAATTCCACAAAATTAAGAATTTAAACAAACTAATTAAATTAGTTTAGATTTGGAGTCTAATTGAATCTAACTCACATCAAACATTCAAACCAATCAAACTCAGTAGTAATCGATTTGTAATTTTTTTTCCATTTTTTCTAAATGTATTGTGATTTACTTATCTACTTTTAGCTTTTAAAATGTGGGAACAAACTAAGATAAATGTTTTGTGCATTTTTCAGTGCAAATGTAATGAAAAAAGGGGGAAAAATGTGGTAATTATTTCAAAAGGCCCCTTAGAGCATCTTTAATTATCTTTATATAAGCAATTTAATTTATACCACCTCAATTTTAAGTAATTAAAATAACTTTTTTTTTCAATAAATACTTCTATTAACAAGTTGTTTAATTCATAAATATTTTATTTTTTTCTTATATTTAATACAAAGTTAAACAACTCATAAATAATAATAATTTATATAAGCAACTCTTTAATTTTAAACAACTAGAAATCACATAACATACCAAAACATTATTTTTTATGAACAACTCTCATTATGGATACTCTTATACATTTGATCTTGTTAGATTATAGATTTTAACCATGTTAAAAGAATCTTATACGGCTTTTATTTTATTGACATTATTATTTTTTCACAATTTAAATCATTGTCATAATTGCGTCTTGGGTCAAATAACGTAGTGAGTACAAGACAATCCGTTTACATTTTGAAGGTCAAAATTGAAAAGAAATTTAAGGTAGTTTTTGGTTTTCGTAATTTTACAAAAGTTTTGTTCTTGTGATTTTTCCCAAGACATAGATTTTATTATTTTGAGGATTAATATCTTGATAAATCAAATTATAAGAATTGGTTTCAAAAATAAATTATATTTCATTAATAACAACCTACAGACAAAAAGTTTAATAAATAAAATTATAGAAACCAACCAAAGCCTAAAAGATGTCATAAAAATTAAGATCAAAACTAAACTATTAATATCTTCAGAACTAAAATATAATTCAACATTTTAATAAGTAAAAAAAGTTCTATGGAAAAAGACTATCAATGATATTTATTACACAAAATATTTACGTATTTAATCAATTATCTTTCTTGATACATCTTTATGTCCAAATAAGAGGACCACTTTAATCAAACAGACTTAATTAGTGGCTGATATATCACAGAAGGCATTTGAAAGCTGCTTCTTTATATGCTGTGAGGATAAAATTGAAATGAGAGTCTAATCTAACTAAGTGAACGAAAACAAAATCCGATATGTGTGGACAATATTCATTAATCAAGACAAGTAAGCAAGAGATGGAAAAGGCCAAAGTAATGTCACTGTAGGAGAAATTAATTGATTGTATGAAATTATCATAATCTTCAAATTTAATTGATTATTTTTTCTTGTAAATTAATTTTTTAAAATATATATCATTTAAAAATTGATCAAAATTGTAAACACGACTTTGAACTGCCTAATAATTTCTTCCCCGTGTATTGAAAATTGCAATTTTCATTTTTTTGGACGGTTTTAAGTTTGTTTCATATTTAATAAAACTTAGATAAAATCGATCAAAATTGTAAACACGACTTTGAACTGCCTAATAATTTCTTCCCCGTGTATTGAAAATTGCAAGTTTCATTTTTTTGGACGGTTTTAAGTTTGTTTCATATTTAATAAAACTTAGATAAAATTTATAGGTTTGGTTAATCAGTGTTCTTAAGATGTCGATTAAGAAATTAAAACGAAAAAAAATATTTATTGTACAAATTATATAAAAGCGTAAAAAATATTATAAATATTGTAATTTTCTTCTCTCAATAAAAATATTTTTCTTTAAATTTTTTAACCAATATCCTTAATGCACTACTTAGCATTTTTCAAAATTTATTTGAGGATAAAAATTATAACTGGCCTTTCAAAATTCTTCAAACCTGATTTTTTTTTGTCAAAAAACAAAAATAATACCAAAATTCTTCAAACATAATAATAATAGCCAACAGTCAGAAAAAGACTTAATGGAAGTTATGGACTTGAAGATCCGAGGGGATGGACGGTAGTTAACAATCAACTTTTCTCTTTCAGTTAAAATACACCACACCGGTAAGATGCAACAAACAAAAATTGTTTATTTTGGTTTTACAATTGTAAGCAATGGTATTTTGTTTAAGGAAAAAAAAAAAAGAAGCAAAGTGCAACGATTCAAATTTAAGATGAATATTTGTTTATTCATCATAATTAGAATTTTTTATTTTTCAGTAGAATCTCAAATATTTCATAAGTTCTATTATTTCAATCAACTATAAATTTAACCATCGATCTAAATTCTATAAGTTAATCACACTTAAAATTCTTAAATTTTCTCAAGTGAAAATAACATGGGTTACCAATTTAACTAGACACATTTGGTTTTCTAAAAATTTGAAAAAAAGAAAGAATGAGAGGACAGAGTAATTTTTTCAAAGTTATCAAATATGGATATAATCTAAATCAATATATAAAAATCGACAAATCGTAAGATAACCTACAATTACAATATCATAAGATAATCTATGATTTTGAATTGAAACGATTTTTTTTCTTCATTGAAGTTATATAAACTTTACAACTCCAAAACTTTTTCACATATATTTTTTTTAAGTCATCAACTATTTACAACTTCAAAGTACTAAATAGTTTTTTATATTAATTATTTAATTAATGTA
>PYAF01000564.1:227468-254751 GCA_007407185.1 Glycine tomentella
ATTATTTATAGTGCAAATTAGAAAAATAATACAAAAAAATTAAATTTTAAAAAAATATTAAAATATAATTTGTTTAAAAAATATTAAAATATTTTTTACTAACATTAACAAATAATATTAGCTTATAATTTATCAAGTGATATTAATTTTATTTTTTATTTTTTAATTAAATTTTATGATTATCATTAAGTATATTTATAATTTTGTATAGTAAAATTTATTATTTTATATTATTAATTATTTTAATATTAACAAAAAATATAATTTAGTAATAAAAATAATTGTTAAAATAAAAATAACATAATACATTAATTTAAAATGAACAAGACAAATTAAAAATAAACAAAAAATTAATGATGACAAATAATGAGAATTTTATCATCAATCATTATTACCTATCAAAATGCATGACATGAATTGAGACGATAAAAAGAAAAATGATGATAACAATATCAACAACAACGATAATATGATAATGATGAAGATCATGGTAATGATAATTTTTGTCAATAACTATAAACAATTGCATGTTATTATACTAGAACAAGAGAAGAAGAGATCGTAAAACAAGATGACAATAACAATCAACAAATCAAGTGCAATAAGACATATATTTTAAAAAAATTAATTGTGAAACATCATTACACTATTAACATTTTTGTTAAATAAATATGTATATTATTTTTCCAATTTACAAAATAAATAATAATCCTTAATATTAATAAAAAATATAAAAATATTAAATAAAACTAAAACCATACATTAATTAAATATTTAAAATGAAAAACTATTTACAACTTTAAAATCGTAAATAGTTTACCACTTAATCCCTTACGAAAATTAAAAATCATGTGAAAAAAATTAAAAATTGAATTAATAAATTATTTTATAACTTTAATAAAAAAATTCATAACATAATTTAAATATTAATTTAAGTTTTATCCACATTTTAATAATTTTGAAAAAAAATTATTCTCCTTCCATTGTTTTCCCCGATGAAAGAGCATGTAGTTTTACCATGAAAATATAAAAATCCACGCGTCATTCAGTAGACGATAGGGCACATCTTATCCCGTTCATTTTTATATCCGGTCGGATAAGTATGCTAAGTACTAAACTAAGCTTTGCTTCCAGAGACTCTGAACAGAGCAGTGAACCATGGCTTCATGTACGGCACCTCCCTCCCTCGTGCTCGTCCACCCTCAAGACCTCTCTCCATCTCTTCGCTCCTTCTCTCACAGGCCCATTTCTAGAACCACCTTCTCTCTCTATCCTCTCCTTTTGAAGCCCTCCAAATGCCTCCACATAGAGCCCAAATCCAGGACTTGCCATGCCCTCGTCGCCGCTTTGTCTGCAGAGGTCCAAGTGCCCGAAACTTTCGACGACACGGAGGAGGACGACGGTGCTGATGGCCCCGCTGCCACCAACACCGTCACCACCACCAAGCCTAAGAAAGGCAAGGCCGCATTGCCTCTCAAGAGGGACAGGGTAGGCTATCTCTAATTTCTTTTCTTTTCCTCATTTCTTTTATTAATTGACCTTTTTTATAGTGGTGTTTGTCCCACCGAATTCTATTCAAGCTTTTTGCTTGGTTTTTCATTATATTTTAGCATTTGATTTGCCTCCTTCACATTTATATACATCATCGATGTCTTCCAGCAGTGATGATATGATTTTTATAAGATAACTAATTGTTTACTTCTTCCAAAATTGAGGTGATTGTTTGGGTTGTTGAAATTTTCATATTTGATGTTATGCTTTCACCCTTTATTTCAAGGCTGATTGTTCTTTCATTGCCTCACCAGACGAGATCTAAGAGGTTCTTGGAAATTCAACAATTGAGGGAGCGTAAGAAAGAGTATGACTTGAAGACAGCAATATCTTTGGTTAAAGAAACAGCTAAGACCAAGTTTGTAGAAACAGTAGAAGCCCATTTCCGCCTCAACATTGACCCTAAGTATAACGATCAACAATTAAGAGCAACAGTGAGTCTCCTGCTACTTGCTTGATTTTGGTATATGCAGTTACATTGAAAACGTGAGCTATAAACTTTATGATGCATGAATTCATTCTGAATCTTTTGTCCACTCTTTCTTGACAGGTAAATCTGCCTAAGGGAACCGGAAAACCCGTTAAAGTGGCTGTTCTTACTCAAGGTGCTTATGCTTCTCAATTTTCACTCCACTTTTAGTTAATTAAAGGTTTCCAGATAGTGCTGAAAAATATTTTCTTATAAAGAGGATGCAAATGAAAGGAAATGTATCCATTATGCAACTTCATGTATGAATGAGCATTAGATGATAGCTTTTTTCTCTTGAATGTGGACATTGTGCTGTCCAGGTAAGGTATTGATATACATGAATTTATGTGGCACTGCACAGAAAGGAAGTCATATCAGTCTGGATTCTGAATTTTTAAGCAACTAATATCTGGTAATTCTTAAAAAACTTAAAAGTACATCTACTTTTGGTAGTGTGATGGATCATGGAACTACTTCATGTGTGGACGAAGTATGAGTTGCTATGGTTGTGCAAATAAATAATTATGAGAGCAAAGGATTATCCCACTAAAAAAAAAAAAAAAAAAAAAAACTACGTACCCCATTTCCTGGAGGTTCCACGCTCTGCGCAAGTAAGGGGAAGGATATTGTATGCAGTTTTACCCTTACATATACAAAGAGGCTGTTTCCGGATTCGAACCCATGGCCAACAAGTCACCAAGACACAACTTTACCGCTGTGTCAGGGCTCGCCCTTTAAAGGATTATCCCACCATGATGCGATATTGCTAGTGATAGTCGTTAGATCCCACATATTTAACAAGTTGTCTGCTTTTTACCAGCATGCAATTTAAAGTTTTGATCCTTCAGTATGTGGACCATCATTTGCATTATCATCCATCTGTCCCTGAGTTGGCTATTTATTTACTTTTGATAAATTTTATGCTCTCCACTCTGTCAGAATGTGTTCCTATCTGGTTTATGGTTCATTTAAGTCTTTATACAAGACCTCTGCCCCCTCTTGTAAGGGTTTCTGTCATTCATCCTGTCCTTCTAAAGGAACACTAGCTTATGGACAGTCTATGCTCTGAAAAGGGAAATGGCTGTAGCTGAAGTAGTTGATACATATCCACAGAAACAACCACCACCCATGTCCCAATAGTTGGGGTTAGCTAATGGCTACATGAATCAACCACTACCATTGAGCTTTATCATGTAAACCAAATGATTAGTAAGCCATTTAGTGAGTAGCACGATTAGAGATAATTGTTAAAGAGGGTGGCCCCTAGTGCATCCCACCCAATTGGGGTTTGGGAGGGTTCTGGTTAATTGTTTGCAATTAGTTTTATGCTGTAAGTGCAACTCCACCCATTATATGGATAATGTTTATGAAGTCAACTTTCATCAATTTAAAAGATTATTGTGCCATAAATAAAAGTAACAGATTAACAATTAAAGGAACATGCATTATTAGCCGCTCTTGGTTGCATATTTCTGGAACTTGTTTCTGCGCTGTTTATTCTGCTGGTCGTGATTTGGTTCTGAACAGGTATATGCCATGACAACTTAGTTGCTTTGCACCTTAGTATTGTCATTAGGTGGCTAGGCTTACTGTAAAAAACACTAGACTACATGTTTAAATGCTGAATTGTTTGTGTATATGACATGGTTGTAACGGTAGATCAGATCCAACCTTTTTTTTGAGTGTGTATGTTTTATTTGTATTTGTAATTTCTTCAGTACCAGAATCATTAAACTATAGTTTAAGGTGTTTAGCCAGCTTGATGGGTTTTAGGTGCTTTCCTTAACTTTTGACTAGTTTCTAGCTCTTTGTTTCAAATATAAAAGTTTCAGTAAGAAGGCCAAAGTCAAATCCTTTAGGGATGGTGAGGCTTATGTTGCTCTCTTTACCATGAAAATCTGTTATGGGATTGGATTGATATTGGTGCTCTGCTATCACTTTTTCAAGGGAATTTTCAGCTGTCGAGGGGCTGAACTGGCTTGCTACATTCTCGATTTTGGTTTATTTCATTGATATGTTTTCTATCTCTTTGGAAGATATTTATGCTCCCCGTAGTTGTGCTTTCTCTCTTTCTATTTAATAATATTTCTTCTCAAGGGATATTCTAAAACTTTTGAATGAAAGCCTAGAATAAGTTTATTGCACTTTTGAATGAAATACATGGATAATAGCTTTTAAAGTTTAACTACGAAAAAAATGTGGACTGTATGACACAATACCCATCATATATAAGGCTAAGAGGTGGATTTGGATGTCGGTTATAATGACTCTAATGAGAATTAAATGGACAAAAGACCAATTAGTATTCCTTCCTGCCATTTACAATTTATTCATAACCTGGATTGCCACTTATAATTTGTAATCTATTTCTTGTTTTGACTAGTCTAATTCATAGTTCATTTCGATAGGTGAAAAATTCGATGAAGCAAAAAATGCAGGAGCTGATTTGGTGGGTGGAGAGGATCTGATAGAACAGATAAAAGCGGGATTCATGGAGTTTGATAAACTAATTGCTTCTCCAGATATGATGCCTAAGGTGTTGCTCTGATTTTCTTTGTTTTAATTTGTGATCAGATTTTGTCAAATTTAGTGTTTATTCCCCCAAAGTATAATTTGAGTAATCTCAATAAGTGATATGCAAAATTGGTAACTGACTGAATTATTTGCAAATAGGGTTCTCCTAATGTAGATTAAAAACTTCCTTTCCTTCAAATAGGGTTCTCCTAATTCAATAAAGTTTTTTTTTTTAGAATTGCTTTTTATGGTGCAATCTCCCTTAATTGTCATTGTTGATTGTGTCAGGTTGCTAGCCTTGGGAAGATCCTGGGACCAAGAGGACTGATGCCAAACCCAAAAGCCGGCACTGTAACACCCAATATTCCCCAGGTGTATTATCCACTTCTATTGTTTCTTTTCTTTTTTGCATGCATGTTATATATGTTGAACCTTCTTGCAAATACAAATTATGGTACTTGCTTGACCTATTTCCGTTTTTGGTTTTTTCTTCTCTGTTAACAGAAAAGAGAGGGGGGGGGGGGGGGTTGGATACATGGCCATTGGCCACAAATTTCAAGGTTTTACTCCACAAAATTATGCACTTACTAGGCTAATCAGAAAGGCTTTAAATTCACATTTTACAGGCTATAGCAGAATTCAAGCAGGGAAAAGTTGAATACAGGGCAGACAAAACTGGAATCGTGCACTTACCTTTTGGAAAAGCTGACTTTCCAGAAGAGGATCTTCTTGTAAACTTGCTTGCTGCAGTAGTATGTTCTTCCCTTTGCATCCTTTCTAACTGTATTTCACTCACTCAAATGATAAACTTCTAACTCAATGTCCTAATTTCACAGAAATCAGTAGAGGCAAACAAACCTTCAGGTGCTAAAGGTGTGTACTGGAAAAGTGCTCACATATGCTCAGCCATGGGACCTTCAATCAGGTTAAATATCAGGGAGATGCTTGATTACAGACCTCCATCAGAATAGAACCTTCACATGTAAATGTTCATTTGGCTTCAGTCAGCTATCCCGGGTGCCATTGTGAGATCTTGCCAAATATTTAGTCAAAAGATGTTACCAAAGTTACATACAGGGGATGAACAGGGGATGGGATCTCTCTGTTCCAAATGTTTTCACACTGCTACATTACATAATCTTTGACCCCGACTGAGGATTTTCCTTGTATTACTTTGTAACTAACACCAGAGATCTAATTATATTTTCTTTCGTGGGAATAAATTTTCATTTTTACGTTTTGATTATTAGTATTAGGTATTTCACTCTTCAACCGTCTGTGTTCGTTGTACTCAAATACAATTGCTATGGTATGCATGGCCCAGTAAACCATTTACAAGATCGGCTTCATGTTTTCTAGAAGCTATATTCTAATATCTAAGTTTTAATTGACACCTGCTGTTAAAAAAAATCAAATCTCACTTAATAGCTGTAACTGTAACAGAACTAATTTATAATATTGTACTATTTAATTTTATTTTAAAACAAAAAAAGGATAAGAGTTTTAAATTAACTTAAATTTAAAATTGTTTGAAAATATGTTTTTATCTATAAAATAAAAAATATTATCTCAAAATTTATATAAACATTATTTTTGTTATTTTACATCGATTAATTGTTTTAATAGTTAATTTATTAAATACTTATATTTTAATTAGATGGTAATTTTTAACCACTTAACTTTTAGGTATTGCAAAATATTCTTGTAAAATACAGCTTTTTTGGTGAATTACTTGTAAAATACAGCTAATACTGAAAATTAGTAACTCCAGCTGCAGAGTTGCAGACGTCTCAAATAACATGCCTCCAGTTATGGCAAAAATCCTGCTTTTGTTTTTAACGGTGAAAGTTTCTTGCATGAGTAATGATTGCAAATTTGCAACGGTGCAGCGAATCTTATTCTAGATGAGACTCACGGAATCCTTGACTAACATAAATTCTTTCAGAAAAAATCATAGTAGCACATTTTTTACATTCATAATTTTATTATAAATGAAGACGTTGGCTAGCGTGGTAGACCTGGGATAAGAGTAGGATTACAGTAGAAATGCCACACTAGATTTTGAAAAGAAAAGAAAGTCTCTCTTCTCCGTTCTTCTTTCCTGTGCTGCTTCTATCTCTGTCCACTGTTCCTGACAGTACCAATCCTCATGAATAATGACTCCTCAGTCTCTGTTTTAGGGTGGAGTGAATAAAAAGGGGACAAAATCTAGGACAGAATAATTGGAAATTCGAAGAAAAGATTCGTGTTCTTCTTGCTTTGATTTTTTATTTTTGTTATTTTGGGAATTGAAAGAAATATATGTAAATATGAATATTGATGTATGTGGGCATTCTTGCCGTCGACCCTCGGTGGCGGCACGACGGAAACAGAGCAGGTCCGATAATGGGGAAAGGGAACGGATGCAAAGCAATTTTTTTTTTTTTAAATCCAATGTAGGCAAATACGATAGTACTCCAACACTTAAACAAAATCCACGATCTTGTACGTAGTCTTATTTTTGTATATGCAAAGAGACTATTTTTAGAATCCATGACTAACAAGTCACCAAGACATAACTTTATTCTTCTCAGAACTTATTGTTGAAGTACTATGGTAATCCAACACTTATCCCAAAAAAGACATATTCTACAATTAAAATTACTTTCCCACCATGAAGGACGTGACATGATCACCCGACGGAGTCTAATATGAAGTCGGTTCATTTTAGGTACACCCATGAAGTAGTGTTTTTGACCACACGATATATTATTAAAAAAATAGACAGTCCAGGTTATGATCGATTATCGGCTGAGTTTTTTTTCTTTTCGGTAACTTCCATCACCACAGTGTCACCAACCATGCCGTCCACATGATAATTTTCAACGATGATCTTTTCCCTCCTAACTTTTGTCTCTCTCCCCTGCCACAACCACCATTCCTTTTTTTCCATTCTTCACCAACAAAATCCCAAACACAAAGTGTCCATATGTCGTGAGGAGGAGCCGGAGATATGGAGATTAGGAAGAATCACTTGGTGTCGTCGTGTTGGTGACCTCGTTGATGTCGTCACAGGTGTCTCCCACCACCACCACGTCAAACCTCCTCACCATTGCACCGTCTCTGACTTCTCCTCCTTGGTCAAGCTTGCTAACCTCACCAAACCCCTTCTCCCCGTCACCATAGTGAGATCAACGTCGATCCTCAATACCTTGCCGAAATGAAAGGGGCCACCGGTCCCGATGTAGACCCCTCACTCGTTTGGACTCCATTAAGCAAGCCATCGTGCGAAGGTGGGAAAAGAAGCGCAGAGGACGACAACTCCTGTGCGACAACCTCCTTGGCAGAGGACGAAGCGCAGTAGAAGGGAGAGCGTCGAAAAGTTTTTTTAAAAAAAATAAAAACTTTTTTTAATCTTTTGATAAGTAACCTCTTATCATGGGTAATTCTCCTCCCTCACCCGTGAATCCTTGCATTTTGGACTTCATATTAGACTCCGCTTGATCCCCCATGATGGCTAGCGTCCTATATGATAGATTTGTTTACGGTGAAGTTTCAAAATTAGGATTCACCCGTGAACATGTCATTTTTACTTATAATAACCGGTCATCAACTTATTCATCAACTGGTTGTTAAAAAAATAAATTTTGCTAATTAAGATCTTATTTCTACTAATTCTTATTCCTCTCCTTGGACAATATTTGTACATCTATTGTTTATGCTTCTTTCTCTTTCTTCAACAACATCCCTTCCCGAAACGTATCCCATTTATTCATGCCAAATTGAAGAAAAATGCTAATAAGAATACTAATCAAGCATGTGTTATAGGGAAACAATCACTAACCCAAATCAAAACACCAAACTTAAACAATCGAAATGCAACAAAACAAAAAAAGGCAAATCTAATAATCTAATAAATCGTTCATTTCTGGCACAACAACATTGTTAGTCCCTTTCTATTTGTCCTCCAACCATTGCACAATTAAATCAAAATCAAACCATGAAATCCTTTCACTTTAAGGGCAAGTACCAAGATCTTTGTGTTCACTTGCTGCAATTAAGCTTAAACAAAAAGCTACAAGAACTTTCCTTGTAAGAACGAGAGGCACAATAATTCGACAACAAAACCAAATAAATTAAAATGCTCTGCAGACTCGACATCACCAAGCAAACCCTCATCGCCACTGCTCCCTCCCCCGATGCCGGCAAAATCTCCATCCATACCTTTATGCAATGCACACAAACTCTACCAGAAATCCAGATCTCTGAAAATGGATTTGGGGTTATAGTGCTTTCTTCATCGAAGCGGTGGTTCGCTCAACTACTTCGTCATCAATGTTGCCATCGCCTTACTGATGAAGTAGTGGTGTGGTCCTCTCAATTCTGATGTCGTCATCAGAACAAGTGAAGGTCTCGACATAATAGATCGAATGTGTTAGTGGACGGAAGCAAAGATTCATTTTCACCGGTTCAATAAAACCTAATGTACCTTCATCTCACCACTGCTTTTCTCTACAGGTCTTCACTGTAATTAAAAAATAATTAATTGATTAATTATTAATTACAATTAAATCTAACCTAATCAATTAGACAAATCTGGTAATCGATTAAAAATCTAAGCCATTCATTAAAATAATGATATATCTAACGGTCAAAATAGAGGCACTGAGTAATGTAGGAGCCAAGGTAAGTGGTTGATCGAGGCCGTGAGTGGTTTTTTTCAATGCTTTTTGTGGCGTGCATTTACAGGCAAAAGATTTCAATCATATAAGTGGAGCCCAGGTAACGACAAAAACTACTTTGTTTGGTATTAGTACATAGCCCAACATGCCTACACGAGAATTTGCGTCTGTCCTTTTTTTTTATTCTTTTTTTTTTTTATGACCTCATTCTCATCCCATTGACACTTGTCTTTTAAATGAAAATTTGGAATCAACAATGAGTTAGTTGCTTTGCTTTCAAATGGTAAAAAATTAGACGACTTCATTGTGATACTCTTCGAATCACTTACTAAGTTTACCTACATACCGGTGTTGACATTTTAGGACACACAGCTAAACAATAACAGTATTTCGTAAAAAAAGAAAAATAGAGACACAATTTCATTAAAAATAATATATTTTATTATATACAATTTTTTTTACTTACAAATATAAAATATTAAATACAGATAAATATTAAATTTTTCTTTTTAAAAATGAAAATTTTGTAAGTTTTAATGCTTGAAGACATTTAAATTTAGGAATTAAAAAAGTTTTAGAAAAATCATAAGATGAAGTTGTTGCTAAAAGAAATTGAACTTTTTTTCCTCTTCACACTATAGTTGTCTGATTTTTTTTTTTAATTCTCCTCTGTCATAGACCTTGGATAGTCATACTGCAAAACAGCTACCTTATTGACTTAATTAAAAAAAAAACAAAATGAGTGACACATAAGTTAAAAATATGATTTGAAATATAAGAAGAATACATCCAACAACAAAAAATCCTGAAAAAACAACAAAAAAATTAGTAAGCATATTGAAACTAGAGATATTCTTTTGTATGATGTATAATATTTTCGTATTAATATGATTAACTTTAAAATAAACCTTGGTTTTTGTCTTTTACTTTTAAAATTTGCTGACTTGGATAAACTTAAATATTGGAAAAAATTGGGCATTACACAAGTATTTCAGTTCATGTCAATTTTTTTACAAATAAATTAAAAGAGTACAATAAGAAAAATACTTTAAATCATGGGAGGAATACGCATAATCTAAAAATATATAATTTAAAACTATATAGATCGTTTATTAAAAAAATTGAAGAGGAGAAATTAAAATTAAAGAAGAAAAAAACTAAAATATAAAGTCAGTTTCACATGTGTGTCTAGTTAGAAGAAGAGAGTGGATATTTTATTTTGTTTTTTAATTTTATCTCCTTTGATTCATAAATTCGGGTAACAAAATATAGGAAAATAAGTCAAATTCCTCTTTTTATTTTGTCTCTCCTCCATTATTAAAAATATTAGTGGAAAAATAAAATTATTTATAAAATTCCAACTATAATTATTAAATTACTCTAAAGTTTTATTTTATCTTACATCTCATTCCTTATTTTTTTTATAAAAAATTTAATAGTATATTCTTCATATTTTTTGTCTCATTAAAATATTAAGCCACTATCACAATGTGTTTGATAGAAGGAAGAAGGAGGAGAGTGTATGTTTTTTTTTTTTTTTATATCATTTGATTAAGGAATTTATAAAAAAGGATACAACACAAGAGAAATTAATTTTCCCATCACTCACTCCTCCAATGTCAGGAGACTTAAAAATATATATTTACAATTTTTGAATTATATTTATTAAATCATATGAAAATCTTATTCTATCATACATCTCATCCATTAATATTTATAAAAAAATATAACAGTATATTCTTTATATTTTTCTTCCCCTCGTCTTCCAAACTAAACTAAGAAAAGGTACTTTTCACCCTCCCTTCCCCTGCCATCTTTTCCATTTCCACCTTTTTGAACAAAGTATACTATCAAAAGAATCTACTCTAATTTAATACATAGAATTGTATTGCGTGAAAATATGTCACACTTACAATCAACATTTACAGATACTTATTCTTTTTTTTTTTAAATATCAAGCAATAAATAAATAATGCGAATTAATTAGGTTCTGACTAAATTTCATTTATTTCTCTATGTAATTTTATATTTATATATTTTGTGTCAAACTTTACATATATCATAAGCCAAACTCAATAAATATTAATTTCAGTTTAATTTACAAAATCATAAAATTTAAAATATATAAATTACAATATCTTTAAAATAAAAATAATGAATAAAGTTTAACAATTACGTTTTTTTTTTTTATATTAATAGAAGTTTCTTAAGTGAATTTATTTCTCTCTCTCTTAAATGAAACATTTATCCCTTAGTGGCATGTATTTAATTTCATTAATACTTTAAACAAAGATGTAGTAGTACTACTACTTAACACAGAAGAAACAAAGGCACCAAATTCATAAGAGTTGTTAAGGAAAAGTTAAACCTAAATGATTGGTAGTAAGAAGTGAAGAGTGAACAGCACTATACTATTACTATAGCAGTGTTGTTGTGTAGCCGAAACGGTGCGTTTAAACTTTTATAGGAATAGGAGTAGGTAATGCGGGTGCCAGCTGTTACCATATCACTCTTCTTCTTCTTCTCTCGTCCTCCTCTTCTGTTATTCTTCTTCACTGCTCTTCCTCTTCGATTAGGGTTTCATTTTTTCAACCCGATCCATATTTCGTTGCCGCAACTTTTCCTTCCTCGCTTCGATTTTTTCACTTCTCGCTGTTACACGGTAAGTTGTTTCTTTTTTTTTTTTTTTTGCTCTCTTATCGTAATCCCTAAATCAACCTTACTCTCTCTGTCTGTTTCTTCATTTCAGCACCTGTTAGCTCGAATCTTTAGATTTTTGTTATTATATTCGACATTACTATTTTTGGCTTGTCAAATTTGGATTTAGTGATCGTGCCACTTAGAGTTCGTTTTTTAGTGCAAAGTAGAAATATCGTTGTTTATTTCATTACTCATCTATAGAACTTAGTCATTACTATAGTTGTCTCTTTTAGCTTTTGTCTTTAGCTGTAATTTTCCAACCTAGTGACCCAACAATGTAATCTAATCTGAGGTGCTAGGCTCAATTTATTTATTTTGTTTTCTTTTTGGTTCAAATCTTGTTGACACAGTAGGAGAGACGAGCTCTATGGGGAAAAAAATGGTCTTGATGAACACATCGTGGTAGAAAAAAAGCAGCAGAAGCTGAAACCGTTTCCATGGTTTTATATGGTTCCATTTTATTTGATATTTTTGAGGTCTAGTTATCTTGCTATAGGAAATTGCAGAAACAAAATCATAGGGCTTAAAAACGACAGTTGCGAGAATTGATGCCTGAGAGAAATTCCTGTTAAATGCATGCCAAAATTTTTCTGGCTTGAAAATCTTGAATTATAATCTCATTTTGTTCTATGCAGTAGCATGTTTATATTAGGCAGTAGTTTGGAATAGTACTTGATTCTGATTATCCTCTTTCAACAAGCTTTAAACTGTTCTCTTACTTTAAACACAGATCTTAAGCTTCCAAGTATTGCAAGTTTGCTTCACTGCTATGTGGTATCACTTGGCTTATCACCGGCGACCACCTGGTTATCCTGTGTAAAACTCCATGGTACCAGAGGGCTAGGGAGTTATGGGCTGCTCTCAGGATGCTAATTTTTATAGGGGTAAGCATAGTAGATTTGATGGATGAGTGAATCATTAATTTACAGTTTAGGTTTTCATAAGCTCCTGAGTCCTGATTGTTTGCAAACTCATGTATGTGTTATTGTTGAGGTGGTCATCATACTGTAATATGTATTGACAAATTCATAATTCATTTTTAAATATGTGTTGGACCAAAACACATTGGTATACATTACTGGCTTGCTTTATCTTTGAGCACTGTTCTATGAATTATACTTCTGCTAAGTCAAGTGCTGATTAAATTGTTGCAGGTTCTTTGTGCTGTCAGCTAATTCTATTTTTCATCTGGCTTCCTACTTTCCAAGATGTGACAGCACGGGAAATACATGCTGACCATAAGAGAATTTCTACTCTGGTAGAGTTAGCTAAGGAACCTGCTTCTGGAGAATCTGGGCTCTTTGACCCCATAGAAATATCACCTGCTGTATTACCAAAATTCCCATATCCCACTGAGTCTTTGCCACCCATGTACCCTACCTTCCCAACCAGATATGAACCGGTTTTAACTGGAAAATGCCCTGTAAACTTTTCTCATTCAGGTATATCAAGTATCCTAGATAAAACAGCATCTGATTGCTCTGGACCTTTGGCAGCCCTTGTAGGGAATGTAATATGTTGTCCTCAGTTTAGTAGCTTGATCCACATCTTCCAGGGTTTCTTCAGCATGAAATCTGATCATTTGGTTTTGCCAAATGCAGTTGCTGATCATTGTTTTTCTGATATCATTAGTATTCTAGCCAGTAGAGGGGCAAATAGTACAATCCCCAGACTTTGTTCCATAAAATCATCTAATTTTACAGGGGGGTCATGTCCTGTGAAGGATGATTCTTCTTTTGAAAAAACAGTTAACACAAGTAAGTTACTTGAGGCTTGCAGCACTGTTGATCCACTTAAAGAGTGTTGCAGGCCTGTTTGCCAACCTGCGATAATGGATGCAGCATTACATATTTCTGGAAGACAAATGATGATTAACAATAATGAAAATATGGCTGGGGAAGTGAATCACACTGATTATCTTAACGATTGTAAAAGTGTGGTTTATTCATATCTTTCCAAAAAACTATCGTTTGAGGCCGCAAATACTGCATTCCGAATACTATCTGCTTGCAAAGTCAATAAAGGTATATTGTTTAACCATTTCATTCTTAATGTAATATATTTTAAGTTTAGAGAGATTGTCAGTGGCATGACCAATCATCTCATTCATGAATAAATAGGAAGGAATGTGGGGGAATGTATTTAAAGTGATTTTATATTACTGGTCTTAATGTACCTTATTCTTCACATTTTGTAATTGTTTTCTGTGGTATTGGTTTAGATTCTTGTGTCCTGTCCTGTTACATGAGTGCTTCCATTTTTTTTCCCTTCCATATTTGCTGTTTGGTAAAAGAGAGATTGGGTTGCACTGGGAAAGTGTTGGATTTTGTGTTTTTTCATTGCAGACAAACTAAGATTGGCAGAATGTTGTATAGAAATACACGTCCTTTAGACCTTCTTTTTAATTGCATTATGATATCTGATATAAATTTAACTGTTCTCAAAAGTGTGCCAGTCAAATTATGAGATGGATGGATCTACCTGGAATAAAAGTTGTATTTATCAATGACATATATAAAAATTGTGTTCTGCCAATTGAATCATAACTGTTTCATTTTGTTGTTTCAAAACTTAATAATGAAGTAAGTATTGTTTGTGCAGTTTGTCCTTTGACTTTTAAGGAGCCAACAGAAGTAATTAATGCATGTTGGAATGTAGCTGCCCCTAGCCCTTCCTGTTGTAGTTCATTAAACACATATATTGCTGGGATACAAAAGCAAATGTTAATTACGAATAAACAAGCTATAATATGTGCAACACTTTTTGGATCTATGTTGCGTGGAGGTGGAGTGATGACAAATATTTATGAGCTTTGTGACGTTGATTTGAAAGATTTCAGCATACAAGGTATTTATCATGCTCAATTGATATTCTTATTTCCTGCCCGTGACCACTGTTTGAGTTTCTCTGGTCTAATTCGTCTGTTGTGGATCTGCATGGTGCTGGTACGGCAGCTTATGGACAACAAGGTTTGCCCTTTTTTTCTATTCCTTGCATTTTGTTGAGAGCTGTTGTTTTTAAATTCAATAATCTGTTGTTACACATTGGTTCAGACAACACATGGCATTGGCAGCAAGGACTAGGGAATTTGTGATGTAATATTTGATAGTTGAATCCAATTATGCTATTTTGGAATTCCCATTCTTTTTAGAAGGGTGATGGATGCGGTTGTTAGTTGAACTAGGGGTTATGAGAGATTTATACTTGGTTGATTAGAATACAATCTTGGATTATACCTTAATAAATAATAATTCTATGGAGTAGAGAAAAAGCTCCTTTTAAAGCACAGTAAATACATGCTTGATTCTTGTCAATCAATATTGTATTGTTGGTAAATGGTGAGACTGTTGTTGGTTCATATGTAGGCTGTTTACTTCGAAGCTTGCCTGGAGATGTGATATTTGACAATTCATCAGGCTTTAGCTTTACATGTGATTTGAGTGATAACATTGCTGCGCCCTGGCCTTCTTCATCATCTTCATTTGCATCTATGTCACTCTGTGCACCTGGTATGATGTGTGGACAAAATTACTTTCTCTTGATCGCTGCTTACTTTTTTTGTTCCGGATGTTGGTATTATGATATTACAAATTACTGTTTGCATTTGCTTAACTCTTGTCTCTATTTTTTTTTTTTTTTTCCAGAGATGTCATTACCTGCTCTCCCAACATCTTCTCAAACACTAAAAAATAATGGTGAGTCCCATATTGAAGTGTTTTATAAATTAATACTATTCTGGCTGTCAGTTGATGAATTTAATACATATCTTTAAATGTTTCAAGTTTTGTAGCATTGTGCATACCCAAGTTGTACGTCTAGGATACAATAATTAAAAATTTGTTGAATTGTCTCAAATTCTGTGCTTTGAAGATGACTGCAGTGCTATATTTTCATCGTGCTCAATTGTTGCAGAGCAAACTTTTGACATTGTGATTATGTTGGATTTTGCAGGTTGTAATTCTGGTGGAGTGGGATTGCTTCTGCTTATTTTTTCATTTTTCATCTTCAGTACACTGTTGTATTGAAGATATTTAGGGGTTAGATGTGTGTCGGGAAGGCATTTCACAGTGTCTTTGGTGAGGCTTTTGCATGTATATTTTTGAATGGCCTCATTGTATAGAAATATTCCTTCCCCCTTTCCACGTGTCTTCTGCTTGTATGTTCTGGAATTAGTGCTCATTTGATTTAGGATCCATAATTGTGCTGTGAAGGGTTCCCTTATTTTGTGTTGAAATGCAGACATGCAGATGCTAGATTAGCCGCCAAAGTTTACTATGGCAGCATCAGAGACTGATTAAAACTGATTAAAACTGATTCGGGAAGGGGGAAATGAAACATGCCGACTTAGACGATGTTTTGAGGCTAGTGGTGTGCCTCATTCGAAACTGAATGTTGACTTTGACCACCAATTATTATACTTAAAGCACGTGAGTAGAGTTTAACTCGAGACTAATCATTAGACGAGTCTTATGGCTTAGTATTAAGGTAAAATTTGAGTATTTTGGAGGTTAAAAACCTTTACAAAAATGTGCCAGATTAGCCCAAAGCGGACACACGCTAGGGCTTCAAAAGGGTGCAGAGTTCTTTTAAAAATAAAAACTAAATTAATTCATATTTTTAAAAAATGCTAAAATTAGCAAAATATGCTTACTAATATTTATGTGGAGTCAATCAAAATGGCTTGAGCTTTTTTTCTTTCCTTTTTCCCATGACATTATTTCTCTTATCGGTAATATATGAGAATCAAAATCTGTTAATAATGGTGTGACATCATTTTTGAAAAAAGAGTCTCATTCATATTTGTTAGGAATAAAATTGGTTTTTTTGTTAATTATGCAAAGTAAAATGGAAATTTACTCTAGTTTAAAATGCTATTTGAGATTCTCAACTGATGTAACATGTAATGTGTTTTAAGTTAAACTTTGTTTAAGAACAACATAAAAAAATGTTTATTATACATTGTGATTGGATTTGACTTGATTTATTTTTAAATGAGAACCAAAAATCAAAATACATCCCATAACAAAAGCAGATTTTTTGATTAATGGTTTATATTAATTTTCATTTTTTTTATTGGTTTGTCATAATTTGAAGCATAGTAAAGGATAGAAGTCACACAAAATGTGAAGAAACTATTTCCCAAGTCATCAACAACAAGCGTTTGTAGTCCAACGGTTAGGATAATTGCCTTCCAAGCAATAGACCCGGGTTCGACTCCCGGCAAACGCATGTTCTTTTTTGGCTTTCATTACTAGTATTCAATTTCAATACACCTTTTTCTTCATTTTTTCGACCATATATCAATCCTTTCTCACCCTTTTAGGCCACAAATTACACTCATTCTTTGATTTTGGGGGCAGGAAATCAAAATTTTATTTTACTCATTCACATAATTGTTTTTCTAATGAAGCAACCTTAATATTTGCCTTGGTCTAGTTTATTGGTTGTGTTGTCTCCGAGGATTGAAATCCAATCCGTTCCTCCTTTTTATCTGATAGCACAAAAATGGCAAATGCTTTGAGAGTTGGCAGTGTTATCTCACTCTGCTCCCTTCTGAACATGAGACCCCATCTTCCCCTTCTCTCCAACGCCACGCGCGTCCGTTCCAACTTCCCATTTTTCACCCTCTCATCATCGCGAAACCCATCTAGGTATCCTCCATTTCGCACACTCTCTTCTTCTTCTGCTTCCACAGATGAGGCAGTGACCACCGAAGCCATCACTAGCAATAATGCAAGTGGTGAAGCCGAGAACAGTATTAAGGATGCGGCGGGGTTGCTTGACATAAGGGTTGGGCGCATTGTGAGAGCATGGAAACATGATGAAGCTGATTCTCTCTATGTGGAAGAGGTTGATATTGGTGAACCTGAACCCAGAATCATATGCAGTGGCCTTGTCAAATACATCCCTCTTGAACACCTTCAGGTGTTACTCTTTATTTCATAACTAGGTATTGACTTCTGCTTGATAGAGGGTAATTTATTGTAAATTTTTCAATTTGGATTTCCAACTGTCATATTTTTGTTCTTAATACCAAGTTTAAATAAAGAACAACTTAGGAAAAAAAGAAGCATTTTTTAAACGAAATTACTGAATCTACTCTGTTTTGCAATTTTTTTTTTGTATTTAAGTCCAGAAGGAATACTAATTATGTGTCGAATTAGAGGGAAACAATCATCCTGATCCAATTAGAGGGAAGACAGTACAAAATATCGCCAACTAATTTTTCGTGAATTTTAAAATTTAAGGATATGCAGACAGATTCCATACGACGATATTTTGAAAATGGCTTGAAGGTTTTATCCTATCTTGCAACTAGCTTTCATACATGCGTGAGGGGCAAGAGAGTATAAACACATTAAAATGGCTGTTGCACTTGGACATGTATCCTTTCAGATACCCCTCAAACACCATCTTATACCCCTAATCTGCATCCAAAATTCTTTTACTTGGAAAAAAAACACTAATATTTTTGGAGCATTATTGATTTGGTGTTAATTTAAGATTTGTGTTTTTTATGTTAATTTTATATTGGTTCCATATGTTGTATAGTCGTGTATCCTATAAGTTGGAATTTACCATATTCTCACATCTGTGTTGTATCATATTCATGTGTCATGTTGTATCTATATCCATGGTACCTAGGTCTGGTGCTTTCACAAGAGTGGAGAAGGAAGATATACTAGGACGAAAGATTTTTAGATGATTTTCACCTTATGAGATTTTGTAAAGGGAAATATCTTTGTGTGTGGAAACTAAAAACACATTATTTGAATGATTATATCAAATTTTAAACTGCCACTTGCCACAAAAGAGTTAGTTCAGTTCAGGTTATTCTCTCTTGATAGTTTCTATGGTTTCAACTTTGAAATCCAAACTTCTATTCATTTAGATGATTCTGGTAGTGGTAGATGTGGAGGAGATGTATTACCAAATCTTGGACTGCACTTTTTCATTCTTCAAAGCTTTGATTTCTAAATTTTTAAAACTGAAAATCAACATATGAATTACCAGAAATATACTCTTTTTATCTGTTTTCTTCTAAATTTCTGTTGTGATAGACTCTTAATGTATGCTTATGTATTTGGTAGGGTTCTACATGATTTTCTGACAAAAGAAGAATGAAACTTTGATGTTTGATGTTGTTGAGAATAATAAATATAAATTGATGGTTATATAGACTCATTTGTCATTTGAATCTATGTACCACAGGCTCTGGTACGAATACCAGACATGACACAAATACAAACACTTTGACATGGCTAAAGTCTAAGATATAGAACATCAGGACAACACACACAAGATGAGTTATATATCTTTTTAAAAAAAAGGTATATTCACCATTTCAAAAAAATTATTACAACTTTTTTATGTTATGAGCCTCACAAAAAATTACTGAGAAACCTTTTTTTTTTTTATATAAATAAAATGTATATTATTTTTGTAATACTAGGATCCTTGAAATACCATTCATATGAAGTGTGGACTAAGTGTCGGTCAACAAATTTTTTAATCTAATGACACCTCAAGCAAGAGGAGTTTTCATGCTTCGTTGGTTTGAATTCTTTGCGCAAAAGAAAATTATAAGATGCATGTGTCTTGTTCCAGCTGAGTATGTTAGCCGGAATTTATCAAGGTCCGGGAAAGAAACAATTATTTTCTATTGACTGCTCTTTGTGCATCACTTGTACTTATTAAAATGTGAATTCTATGAAGACACTTTATGTTGTGTAAATATAATGATGGAATAGGCAGACAAACTTATATGACTGCTTGAATAGTTGCCTTTGTGTGTTTGTGTGTGTGCATGGCAACAGTGCAGAAAGGTTTTGAGGCTGTGATATTGTCATCATATTGATTTTTTCTGTACAAGTATTTAACATTATAACTAATTGTATGGCACATGCAGGGCAAAAAGGTTATTGTCCTTGCCAACCTGAAGCCAAGAAATATGCGTGGTGTCAAGTCCTGCGGAATGCTGATGGCTGCTTCTGATGCAAAACATGAAAATGTGGAACTTCTGTTCCCTCCCGAGGATGCAACTCCTGGTGAAAGAATATGGTTTGGAACGGAAGATGAAAAGGATAATCAACCTGATGCTGCCACTCCGAATCAGGCAATCGCTCTTCCTTAATAGCAATTAATATGACTGCTTAGTTGAATGGGAAGTTCTAGAATTTAGATGATTTATTATCTTATAAATAAGGCTAACTCGCATTTGAAACTAGACACTTGTTGGGATACCATACAGTTAATGTGTCCAATAGTAATTATCCATCACACAAGGTATTTATTACAACTAGAGATTGAAAAAACCACCTAGTGGGATAAGGCTTTGTTGTTGTTGTTATAGAGATTGAAAAACCATAGGTCAGGTGGCATTTTTAATTGAAAGCCCCCAAGAAACTTCTTGTTTGCATGTTGTTGTGTGCCATAGTAGACTCTAGAAACTAAACCTTCAAGAGTATATAGATCAATGATTCAGCTTGGATGGATGTTGTATATAAATAAATCTTACTACATCGTACTGTATAAATGAATGTCATTACCATTTCGATTAAATATGTTAAGATAAACAAACTTTAATGTGTAGGGAAAAAGTTTATAGCTTAAATATGTTGTATAGAAAATTGAAGAATTGACTGTGAGGAAGAACAATCTAAAAATTGGGCTATAGAGAGCTTAGAAAAATAATGGTTATTGTTTTTGTCACATGTGGGTAATTTCGAGAGAAATGATTAATTGATCATCCTGTCTTTTTCTATCTAGATCTTATTCTTCTTCTTTGACCTGTCTATCTTGGATCTTATTCTTCTGTGACAACGTGCAGCTACAAAAGAAAAAGATATGGGAATTGGTGCAGCCTCATCTTCAGACAGATGCTTCTTGTATTGCAATGCTAGGGGAGCATGTCATGCGTACATCTGTAGGTTCAGTAGCATGCCAGTCATTGCAGAATGCAAATATCTCCTGATCAGCACTGTCAATTTGTTACCCTACACAGCCATTCGGGCACTGCCTATCTGTATGCAATTATTCTGTTTCATAATGGAATTTTTGGTTGATAAATTGGCGTTTGTTTTGTATGTACTTTGATTTTTTAAAGTTTTAGTTTACATTTTATCACTTTCAATTGGACATAATGATTTCAGAAGAGTATAAACCTCATACTACATAGGTAAATGATTTTCCGTTATGGCATGTTTACTTTTGTTTTCATTTTTTTTTTTTTTACTTTTAATCACAAATCTACCGTCTGCTAAACAATATAAGCGAGAGTGGTTTTAGCTGCAACTACCTATTATATGCTAAACAATATAAACAAGAGTTTATACCAGAAATTTATTAGTAGTTAGGACACGAGTAACTCAAGTCCTTGGCTTTCGTTTTGGTCTGTAGTTTGCTTGTTACCTTTGTTTTCTTGATTATTTTTCTTTTACTATTATTGCTAATGAAACAGAGGTGAAGAATTGAATACAGTTGTAGGACAAAGATGTGGGGATTATTTCGGTTTGCTGTTGGATGATTGCGTAGCCTTATCAAGATGGTTCAAATGCAATGTTGGGCGCAATCATCGTTGCTACTGTGATATACACAAATATTTTCAGCATGAAAATATATCTAAAGGCTATCAAGAATTTAAGGTCTTTTCCTTAAATGGCATCAATGACAAGTAAAAAGAATAACTATAAGTCAATAAGCCAGCATCCTTATTTTTGGCTATAAAGAATGAAGCTAAATAAATATATCGAAACAAATTAATCCCCTTCAAATATTCAAAACCTAGTAATCTTCATTAACTTTGATTTTGTACTAAAAGGAGAAGATCCGTCCAGTGTTTCCTGCACCTCACCGTCCTACTAATCTGTTTTCTTTTAGTACATATAATCATAGTTTGGTCTCTGCCATTCTAAGCTTGCCCCGGAGATTTTATTGTCTTGGAATATTGCATTCGGTTAATGCTGACAAGGGCTCTAATACTCGACTTTGGCTCTTATTTTTTCTTTCGTTTTCCTTGCTCATTTCTTCTAGTAGCTCTTTGCTATAGAATCAATACCTGTTAAAGCATTCGTGAGTTAATTAAATTCATGTCAACAAGTGGGAACTAATAACCTTTTTAGGAGAGCAAACTTAAGATAAATTAATGCCTTACCTGCGACGTATGCACCATGCACATATCCACTAAATCTTTCACTCGTGTGCTCTCCAGTAAAGGAAATGCGACCTACTGGAGCCTGTACCGTGCCAAAAAAAGACAAATAAACACAGTGCAAAAACATTTTTGAAAGAAAATATAAACATTTCCTGCAGACATGAACACAGCTAAAAGTAACAGAACAAATCAAGGGGCAGAATACAAAAACAAAATACAGCACAGCAGTCCAACCCCAACAGGACAAAAACACTGTATATAATATTGGAACATTAAACGAGGTTATTAATGTAGTTTTGCATGATTGATTATTGCAATTTGGTAACAGGTTCTCAAAAAATAAAGACACAATAAAACTGTTTACTTTACAATTGGATATGAATTTAATAATCCTAGAAGATGCTTCAGAAATGAACAATACGTCTATGGCTCTATTTCGACCCTCCTCCACTCATTTTTCCTTTTTCTTTGGGAGATATTACAGAAATGAAATCGAAAAATAGTTAAATTGATTTCATAGAAAAACAAATGCATCTGTTTTCATATTCTAATAATATATCAGAAGGTTTTAAATTCAGTAGATGAGGATGTTACAAGTTGATACAGATCAATTACAATTAATCAACGCCTAACACTACAACTGACATATTGTTAACCACATCACGTGATGGTCTATAACTTAAACCTTAGTTTAAACAATTTGTCTATTTGTCACAAGAAGGAACATCGAAGACATGAAGCTCCATTTCGGAATAAAAATGAGAGGTGATAGTTAATTATACATTTATAGTGACAGGCTGCAAATTGCAGTCATCTCTTTTGTCGTCACATGTACTGTAGTGCAGAATACAGACAAATATGTATATAAAAAAAATAAAAAGACAAATACACCAACTTAGGAGTGCTAAATCCTTTCATATTCTGTATGACTTTAATATGGAGACTTTTATTACCTGGTTATCACTATCCATGTCCTTTGACAACATTTTTAATGTTATACTAGTACCACATCTACAGGAGATGATAAATTACTCTTGTAGTACTAAGGAGTTTTTTGGATTTTCTCCTTGAAAATTTATAATTATATACATCAAATAGCATAAACACGTTCTGAAGTAAATGGTCATTAATTTATAATGTGTATGTATGTATATTCATATACATACCTTAACATCATGAACTACTTGGAGATTTGAGATAATGGGATAGTTGCTGTAGCTGACACATTGGAACCTGTTATTCCACCATCTGGGAACAAGTATATCAGTGGCATCAGGTATGTTGGGTCCAAACATATCCTTGAGCACCTCCATAGCTTCTCTCAAGGTATCTTCATCCGATTGAACTTCCACATGTTTTGATTCACCATTTGTCAATGTCACCACCAAGATATTAGAGCCAGAGTATGCATTCTCCATTTGCTGGTGACAAAGCATTAAATCATGGATGCCTCAAAAGATTTGATGATTTAACAGAATAGACAACTAATGTTTATCCTAGAAGTTCTAACCAAAGTCAATGCTTGAATATTCTCCAATTAGTTGGTGAAGTAGTGATACTTAAATTGTAAGAATGAGAAAAAAATGTCAGCCCAAATTTTGACACGAAAAGAAATATATATACTGTGATGAAATTATATAACGGCTACAAATGTCAATTTTTCCCATTGTAAAATTCATTTTGTATTAAATTACTGTTTCATAGTTTGAAAAATTAAATTTTCGGGCATGCATGTCTATGTGCGTGAGTCAAGTGTGAAATTTCGTGTGATTTTGTGCGTCCATGTTTATGCATGCGATTTTGTCTATGCATGCGAGCATGCGCGTGCATATCTGTGCATATGTTTCTATGTTATAATTCATGCCATTTTATACATAAAAGAAATCAATCATGGCTAGTAAGTGGTAAGCAGTTCCCATTACGAAACTAGTACAGATAACTCCAAAGAGGATAACAAACGTTATTCCACACAACCTTGAAGGATAATGAATCACTCAACACAAACAAGGAGAAAAAACTATTATATTCATGTTATCCCTACAAGGATGTAATTGTTATTAGCATAACAAGACAACAAAAGTAGTTGCAAAAGAAATATTTAATATTTATTAACGCGGACACTTCTAAAATGTCAAAACAACACCTTCAAAAAAATAACATTAAAAAGACACCTTGCATAAAATAGGGGATGAGATTAGGAACACGATAGACTATCTCTCTATATTAGACTAAAGATATGTACATTCACATTGGGTCCTAGTGTTAGTTAAGAGGATAGTACTTTAAATTTCACATAACACTGGACAATTTTCCCTTATCTTGTGTGTTGGAAAGAATTATATATTTTAATTGTCATGTTTTTTTAATTCACATTATTTGCCACAGAACTTGGAGTATACATGATTCCATGCCATGCACAACATGCAATTGAAGTGCAGTAAACTCATCAATTTCAAAGAATTTTATTCATGGATCAAACAGCTTCAAGATGAGAAACAAAATAGAAATATAATGCAAGAGAAACAAAATAGTAAGAATACAACATAGTATAGAGAAAATTTTCAAACAAACATGCTAAAATGTGTAGTACCCTCTTTGATTGTGAGCATATATGAAGAATTCATTTTCGGGTTCACTTGGCCAGAACTGATATGGAAACTTCAGGAAAATTTTGGTGTACACGGTTACATCACATTTCTCTATGGCTTCCAATTTCCATCTCTGTGTAATTATTGAATAAGACAAAGTTTTCCTTAGTAAAACCAACTAAAATTAACATCATTGAAGGGAAACTTTGACAATTAAGCTTATCTGGACTCAGGAATCAGACAAAGTGTCTCAATGATGTTCATGGGGCAAAGCCATTTATAAACTGCTCTATTGCATTATAAGTGCCTCAACAAAATAGACATATATAATGCAAAAGAACAACTTCATATGATCCCATTTAATAAAATTCTAAATGCAAAGCCACTTGGAGGAGTGTTCCTGTGATGACAATACATTCTCTAACACTTATAATTAATAAAATATCAGTGTGTAATGCATGTGTATTATGTTTTATATTGTTATAAAAATTTATTGTCAAACTATATGTAGTATCATAAATGATTTGTTGATCCATTGTTAAAAATTAATTAAAAAATTACGTTATAAGTAATTTCTTTTACATTATCGATTTATTAAGTTTAAATATTTGAAGTTTTGTGAGATATTTTATAAAAAAATAGGGTTAAACATATTTTTAGTTCTTATCGATAAGGTAATATTTATTTTTTAGTTTCTAAAATTAAATCGATAGCTATTTTTTCTCTTACTTTTTAGTTTCTAAAATTAAATCGATAGCTATTTTTTCTCTTTTATTTATTGAAATGCATTATATATAGTCCTTATTTTTATAAACAGTAACTTAAACGAAGACGACTTTTTTTAGAGACAAATTCCTGGAACTCACAAATTTTTATAAATAAAAGAGAAGTATAATAATTTATTTTTTGAAGACTTGAAAATAATAATTTATGTATAACAAAATATATTTAACCCACGAATAACAAATGCTAGCAACAAGTTGTTGATGAATCTGACATTTGATCATTGATCTTGAAAAATTATCTCCTGAAGTCATTAACCATAGAGTCCAGTTTAATGCAAGGCTTAGCTATCCTTAATTTTATTAGTATATTTGATTTTCTAATGACATTAGACCATGGGACCATGACTAATTAAATATCTGTAAACAGAATGGAAAGATCTACATATTAGCAAAAGCTGGCTCTAAACTAGAGATTCCATTTAATTTTATTAACGTCATGTATAGACGATGAAAGGGTCAGATTAATTTTATTAACGTCATGAGTATGATCAACAAAAGTTATGGGTCAGAATGATGGATGCCAAATATCTCCATGGTAACATGGTCTTTTGGGATAGGGACTATCATCATGCATCATACACATGGAATTATATCATAAAGGCTTGCTTCTTCCTTAATGATTGGTTTAGACACAATGTTGGCAGGGGTGATGTTTCCCTATGGTATGATCACTAGTCCTCAACGGGGTCTCAAAGTGGGAGGGTGGACTATGTTAATTTTCAAGATATTGACTTGAGAGTCCGTGATATTTTTGTTGATGGCAAATGGCATCGGAACATGCTAGCTACGTCGATTCCTAGTGATGTAAAAAATGAGGTGTGTGGCATCTTTTTGAATGATCATGTACCGGATTCGATCACTTGGGATCCTTCTCCTAATGGGGAATATTCTGCCAAAAACAGCTTACAAGTGGCTCACCAGAACTCCCTCCACTCATGGGAACGCTAATGTTTCTCGGATGTGGTCATTCTCCATACCAAATCACCTGAAAAAATTTCTCTGGCTACTCCACCATAAAGCCATTCCAACTAACGTTTTTCGTGTCCAGAGGCACATTGCTGTTGACTTTTTATTTCGTGCTAAAGCAGAAACTGTATGGGATTCTTTTTGTTTTGCACATGCTGTATATCTGGAAAGCACGCAATGCAGAAGTTTTTGAGGACACTACCATTGGCTCAAGACAAGTGGTGGCCCAAGTTTTTGAGGACTTTTCCTGCTAGAATCATCACAAGCAGGATTAGGCATGTTAGTTGGAACCCTCTGCAACTCGACTTCCTCAAGCTAAATACCGACGGTAGCAGCTTTGGCAACCCGGGTCGGAGGGGTTTTGGTGGTGTGATACGGGATTCGCAATTGCAAGCACGGTGGATACAAGGATTCTTTGGCTATTGCGGGACCACTACTAGTGTCAATGCTGAGGTGCATGCCATATTTCATGGCCTTACTTTCGCTTGGCAGAGAAAACTTTACAAAGTCATTTGTGAAACTGACTCCAAGCTTGCTCTTCAGCTTGTGATGGAGGGTGTCTCCAACAGTCACCCTCATGTCTCTATTGTTACCAGAATTCGCAGCTTCCTCTCTCTTGTTGCAGATTGCCTTGCAAAACAGGGAGCTACTGAGGACCATCACTTCCTGGCTCATGATAGTCCCCCCCAGCGGTCTTCACGATATATCTTTTTACTCTCTCTAGGTGTTAGATAGCATGTTGAATCTTCGCCGTAACATTTTCCAAGTCAATAACACAATGAATTATATATATATATATATATATATATATATATATATATATATAGAGAGAGAGAGAGAGAGAGAGAGAGAGAGAGAGAGAGAGAGAGAGAGAGAGAGAGAGAGAGAGAGAGAGA
>PYAF01000564.1:254851-271452 GCA_007407185.1 Glycine tomentella
TCCATCGTGTAAGGAGAAAGTCGTAATTCAACTTGCTCTGGCAGGGTGGGTGTTTGTTTCAATTTCATTTCTTCTCTTCTCTGCAGAAAATCGTTTCAATTGATGGATGCTTTAATTTCGTGTAGTTATTGAGTTGTATGCTAGAAATTTCATATCCGCAGGGGCAGAGAGTCGAAGGAAGAAGAGAGAAAGAGGGAAGGTAATAATAAATCCCTAGCTAGAGCCTAGAACTAGAATTAGATTCTGCCTGTGATCATATATTATATTAACTTGATTATTACAAAATTCAATTGCAGCTGTTGCTGAAACGTAATCGATCTTATATCTACACTCTACCATGGACACTGATGATGATTTCACATTTTGTCAGGTAAACATAACATTAGCAAGCATGAAATGCCATTTTTGTTTTTTTTTTTTTTCTTCATATTTATTTTGTCAATGATGATGCATGTGATTGGATACCATGAGTGTATATATAGGTCAGTGCACCTGTTGATCTTGAAACAAAGAAGCTTGCTTCAGATATAGCTGATATTTCCATTAAAGAAGAATCTCCAAATGCAACTAATACTACTCAGGATAGTGCTTTACCCAATCATAAGGAGGCTCCTGTTGGTCTTTTGTCTTTCACTGTAACTAGCACAGCTTCTAGTCGGCCAAGTGAATCCACCACAAAATTAGTACCAACTCAGGCTAACAATTCGTCTCTAAAGTCACCGGCACAGAAGAATTCAGTTAAGAAGCCAACGGTTCAGGCCAAAGTTCCTTTTGAGAAAGGCTATAGTCAAATGGATTGGCTCAAGCTCACCCAAACACATCCTGACCTTGCAGGTTCTCATACTCAATTTTTTTACCATGCAATTGCAATCATTATCTTTGTTGGCTCGTTTTTCAAAATTTCTTCCAATTGCTTAGAGCTTTGTAAGAGAAAAACATAGTGAAGAATTAAGTGCTTCTGGATAAGCTTATCCAAACTGGATTGTGGTTGATTGTTATAGTTGATACTTGATACTTGAAAATAAGCTTCATAAAATTTGCTGTCAGTTTTTGTGCACTTGCGGTCCCAATTCTCTACTTGTAATATCTATATTATATAAGCTTCATAACTTCTTTTAAAAGCTCGGTTGAAGGCAGCTTCACTGATATGTATCAGTGAAACATCCAACACCAAGAGTACTGGGATCTGATACATATCAACTACGGATACTTGAAGCAAACTAAAGCACAAGTGCTTCATAGAGCACCACCAAACAAGCCACTAAAATAGGAAGAATCACTAAGACACAGCACTCACAGTAGAGAGGGTTGAGACTTGAGAGAGACAAGAGGGAGAGATGTTCAGGATCAGTCACGCGCACAAGCACTGAAGCAGCCGCAAACACAATTCAGAAATTAGAACTGAGAGAGACGAGAATGAGAGATGTTCGAAGAGGGAGAGAGAATGGGGGTGGGCTGAGTGTGACTCGTATATGAGAATAGGTCTGAGAATAAATGAAGAGTCTCTTAGGGAAAAAATGGGTAAACAAATCGCATTTGGGTGAACCGGGTTGTGCAACCCGATCCGGAAAACCCAACTAGCAAGATCGGGAAAATCGTCCAATCCCACTGAGAAACGACTTCATGCATGATCCAGCTTGGGAGAAGGGCATGAGATCGTAAAAATCGTGGGATTTCACAATTTAACCAGTGATCTTGACAGCATTGGCAGTAATTCCTTACTATACCGAACTCTGTTGTTGGACTAAAAGCAAGCAGACCACGTGTATATGCATTTATAAGAGATTATTACTTGCAATCCTATTCCTAGATGCTTTTATCTTTTAACTTGTAAAAGATGCCATTGTCAAATAGTATTTTTACATTAAATTTTTGGTTACCACTGCTTTTATTAAACTTATAAAAATTAGTTCTTTACTTGTTTGGCGTTACTTCTTTTAAGAGTGAGAAGTGATGCAATGTGTCAATTTTATGATAAGATTCTTGTCTATCTTGTTCCAGGTCTGAAAGGGCAGTCAAACAAGAGACTTATTTCTATGGATGAAGTTAGAAAACACCAGACAGTGGGCCAAATGTGGACTGTATTAAAAGGCCGTGTTTATAATATATCTCCATACATGAAGTTTCACCCTGGAGGTACAGCTATCAGCTCAATCTGCAAGTTCACACGTAGCTTTTATAATTCCAATTACTGGTTTCATGAAAATTAAAAATTCTTAAGAAAAATGCTAATATTAACAAAAAATCATATTACAAAATTAAAAATTCGCGCAGGTGTTGATATGTTGATGAAGGCAGTGGGAAAAGATTGCACATCTCTATTCAGTATCCCTTTTGTGATTTAGTAAGATTGTGAGCATCCTTCATTTTCTGTCTGTTTTAATTTAATGTTACCATTGATTAGATTTTACTTTCTTCTCTCATTCAGATGTCGATATTTCTCTGTGAACAGTTGTCTGTGTATGCATTGCTCTGAACATGCTAGTCAACCTTGATAAATGCTTCTAACATGAGAAATATTATGGTTGATAATGAATTTGTAGGTTTCTACCACGTTTTCTTATATCTTAGCTATGTTTTATATGAGGAATTCAAGTTATGACGTGGAGTTTATATTATCTGGATTTGGAGCTTGCATAACTTCTCTTTCTAGAAATAAATCTACCTACTTAAGAGGTGTTTGGTAAGAACAGGTGGAGATCTTAATTTCCTAAATGCTTAGAATCCCATTTATAATATATTTGGGTATTGAGATAGTATATAAAATAATCCAAGATTTTTATGCATGACATATCATAACAACATTGGGCTCTTAAATGTTTTGTATATATCATTCTCAAGTAAGTTCTAATTAAATAGGTTTCTAAGTAATTGCAAAGGGGACTATGTTGGTTATTCCTATTTGTTTGTTCATAGTTCATACACATGCCATATGCCTATGATTCAAGTTGCAGCGTAGGTGCCCTAACATATTCATTTGTTCCCCAACATGTACAAAGTTTCTATTTTGTTAGGTTTACTTTCGTCCTTTTCCATAATTCTTGAATCAGATAAATACCATGCTTGGGTTAATGCTGAATTCTTACTGGAAAAATGCTTTGTGGGTCTCTTAGATGAAGGTCAGTGAAGATTTCATTCTAATAATGCATAAACACATGAAGATACCCTTGGCTCCAACCGTTATACCTCTTCTATTTACTGACCAGGGGCCATCAAGCAAGGAGGAATAAATTCTGTAGGTATACGCGTTTCTGTTTAAAGATCTCAATGGGAGTTTGTTCTACAATTATGGATGAGTACAGTTATCTTGTAAACTAGAAATTTGAATTAACAATGTAACAATTCATGAGTGATTGTTGACTCTGTTAATTTATATGAAATCAGAGCTCAAGGGTAAGATGGTATTCTCTGTGTGACGCATTGCCATTTTATTTTTTTGGGTGATTTTATTGCCAATATTTTAGGTTAAGGAAACTGTAGCATATATCACCATTCATGGCACTGAGTTGCTTTCGGATGGAAAAGGTGAGACTCACTCACACCTATGCTAACGAAAAACATCAAGATTTAGATCGGTCATGACGGCTAATGAAACATGAGCTGCTTAAAACAAACCCCTTGACTGTCAGCTATTTCCCATTTGATTATTTATAAGAAAAAATAATCAGGCACGGAGAAAATTTGATGTGAAAGATGTTTGATTTCTATTTTCAAAACTGTTATTAGTTTTCAAAATGTAACTAAACAAGGTTTCACAGAGGGTGGTGCAAGGGATAAAGCAGAGTGTGAAATTGAGGGAGATTGAATACGATGTAAACAACAGATGAGAACATTTTTCAGTTGTTTCTGTTTTTTTTTTTTTTTTTTTTTTTTTAGTTTCAAGACACTTGTTTTGGAAACAATTTTTAAAACTTAATAAACATTGATTGTTGAGTAGTGTGGAATTATTTTAAAAACTTAGTTTTTAAAATCAAGAAAATGAGAAAGAGAATCAAACAGACCTTTGGAATTCTGTATTTACTCTAAAAAAAACTTATAACTAGAGGTAAGTAGTGTTAGGTCATCTCCAATGGAAGATGCTTGATGAGTTTTTTAGAATAAAAAATTGTTTTTATTTTCTTTTATTGTTGGAGAAAATTTAGTTGACATTGTGGGTTTCTTAAGTTTTGACATGAGTATTGTATAATTCATCTCCAAAAGTTTCTTAAGAATAAAAAATAATTTAATATATTCTAAAATACTGAAAATAGGTATCTTAAGTTTTGATCATTGAAAGTGCTCTTAATGTCTCACACGAGCCTAGCTGGCTGGCTTGCAAAAGTGGCAAATAAGACAATGTATTCAGAATATTCATTCTTTGTTGGGCTGGCCGGTTCTAGGCATTTATTTGACAATGAGGTGTTGCAACTTGCAAGATAGTTTGTGACCGTGCCTTTGATATTGTATTAATTAATGTGTGAATATGGAATAGCAAAACAGTTTGTGTCTAGAGTATGGTCCTAATGTTTTGGGTTGTTTTATGCTACAATTGTGTCGAGCATAGTTCTTTTGTTTTTTTTTTTTTTTATAATAGTCGCACTGAGATTTGAATCTAGAACTTCATATATATTATCCAAAAGTTCCCACCATAAAAACGATCCTAGTGGTTTCAAACATAGTTCACTTTCAGAGAAATTGTATACTTGTGAAGACGGATTAAGCAAGTGGGTGCATTGTGGTGCGTTGATTTAGTTATAGGAAAACATAATCAACTTTTTTACACACTTAACAAATTTATAGATCAAACCGGACCAATCTCCCATTCTCTTTCTCAGACATACAGTCCATTAAAAATGCAAGCAAAAACATAATACTTTAGATCATGAAATATATGGATTTTAGATGGGTGCTCAAAATTTACTTGTTGTGATCGTTCAAATTTTAAGTGTACTTAAACATTTTTTAAAATTTGGTTTTATGTATACTCTACTTAACTCGTGCATTTTAAAATTCAACTTGAAGCAGTTAAACTATTCATTATACGAAACCCAAAAAAAATTGTATTGACTTATTAAAAAGTAGAGGAGGTCCTTGCAAAATGTCTAATTTTTGACCGTGTCTAGTGTATGAAAGCCAAATATGTTTTGCATGTGTGTCGGATTACTTAATTTGAAGATCTATTATTTTTTCTTCTATTTTTTTTCTTTTTTACTTATTTAATTTTTTCCGTTCTACCCTTTTACTTTTTCTCTTCCTTTCCCTCTTTCCTCACTTCTTCTCTACCAAAACAGCAGAGCTGGTTGTCATCAAAGATTTGGGAGCGAGAGAGATAAGGTGGTGGTGTATGGTGGTATCGTCGTCGTGGTGCCATATGTGGTTATGTGGTAAGAAAGAAGATGAAAAAGAAAAACACAAGGAGGAAAGAGAGAAAAAAAAGAGGAAACTTGTTAGAAAATGCTTCCTGCGGTGGTGTGCAGTGATCAGAGGATAAGGTAGAGAAGAAAAGATAAAAGAAATTAAAATGCCGCCTCCAAAAATAGCTCCGACGGTAGTGCAAGGTGGTTTGCGACAGAGGTCACATTGGTAGGTTACGTGCTCCCCCTTTATTTGCTTTGCACCATTTTACAAGGCCAAGTCCCAATAATTTCTAATACCAGCCAACCATTATAACCTTATTTTGTATCATACGGAATATGAAAAGTTATAAATTTAATAGTCATTTGAATTCAAATCGTGGTCTTTGACATGTTAATCTGACTTTGATGTGTGTGCTTTTGTGAAGTTAATAGTGTCAGCTGGATTCCTTGTGAACACCATGCACCACCACCTTATCTCTCTCGCTCCCAAATCTATGATGAAATCAACTCTCCTGTTTTGGTAGAGAAGAAGTGGGGAAGGAAGAGAAAAAGTAAAAGGGTATAACAGAAAAAAAAAGTAAAAAGAAAAAAAATATAAGAAAAAACAACAGCCATAAATCTTCAAGTTAAGTAATCCAACAGACACAAATCACTTTTAGACCGTGCGAAACATGTTTCATTTTTGCACGCTAGACACCGTCCTACATTTTGCGTTATAAATACTACGGCAAGTTCAAAAAAAAAAAAAAAGAAAGAAGCATAATAGGTTGATCGTTGATGGTACTTAGCTAACCATGTTCTGTACCGACAAATTTAAAGATTCTTGAACAGTTATAGTCTAACACTGTTTGTCATCCATGCACAGTACTATTAAAATCATCGAAGTTTTTCTCCCCCTTTCCTTTTCTTTTTTGGGTAAAAAAATTGGTTTTAGAGGTCTAATAAATAGTTAATGAATTCCTAATATGGAAAACCAAGAAATACCAATGTTTTACTACTCATATATCTGTTATCTATTATTTTTATTTTATTTTATTTTACTTCTCTTTTCTTTATTTACATTTTAAAGAAATAAAGTGGAGAGATCATACTGCCATGTCAAGACAATAGTCCCATCACTGGCTAAAAAAAATGACAAAAAGTTCCATCCACCTGGCCTTAGACTTATAATAGTGAAGTAGTAATTAGTATCGATCTGGTTGGTTTCTTACTATTTATATATGCATGTTCACGGAATTCTGTTAACATTCATCATGTTTCATAATTTTGCACTAAATACTTGTTTATGTAACTTAATTAGTCTTAATCATTTCCACTTTTATGCAAGGGTGAAAACCTGAGATAATGACTTCACGAGAGATGAAAATCAAAGCTTAATTTCTATTATCTTCTTTGAGAAGGAAGAATATGCAAAAGATAAGAAAATAAAAATGTTCAATTTGAATTTCACCCAACCAAGGGAAATTTATAATTTTCTATTTTCCCATTCAATCTATATTTTATTTCCTCTTGACCCCATCTCTCTCTCTTGCCAAGCAAAAAGCATTAAGTAGTTTCCTCTTAAATTGCTGAAGAAAGTTTGGTCGTGAGAGTCTTGATTGAGTGAGATAGTCCTTAACCCCACATTCTTCCTTTTGGATTATGTAATATATCTTGGTTTGAACTTAATTTCATGACTGATATTTTTGGGTACCAAAATTCTCTTCAATTAAGTCGAAGATTTATTATAGTATGAAACTAAACCAAATCTAATTGATGAGTATAGTTTGACATATGACTACTGGTTCCAACCGCCAATTCAACAAAAACTGAAGTTAGGCCTGACGTTTTTTATTTTTAATTTGAAGGAAACATGAAGATTTAGTGGTTGTAACTAGAGTAATTAAATAAAATACTGAAGTAAGTTGCTTCCGATCAGTGCTTGCTTTTGGGTTATGTAATATATCTGATTGATCTTAGTTTCATCAGTAGGGAAAGACATATATGTTAAAGTATATAATTAATAGCTTAGGGAAGCTAATATCATTTGCAGCAAAACCTTCTTCATATCATTCTTTATGCCACAAATAGATTTTGCACCATTAATACCATAAGTCATGAACACATTTCATCAGAAATCATTTATGTTCAATGAGTTTCATTGAGATTAGAGAAAAAAGAGAGAATGGTAAGAAAACCTGGTCGATCACCATGATGCAGGCTAGCTATAGAGAAAATGCATAATATATTACTTGTTTTTATGATAACTAGAATAAGAAAAAAGTTGAAAGAGAATAATTAAAAGAAACCAACTACTTTTGTTTTATGTCAAACTAGAACAACTTCCCATCTCTTCTCTTTAGGAGACAGTAATATACAAATTTATGCTGGAAGTACTATATTATAAGGACAAAACTTATAAGTACTCACTAATCATGGGAGCATAGAAGCATTATGATACATCTTCTAAGTATATAAAACCTTCCTCTACCTTCTTTGAGAAGAGCACCCATGCCTTTGCCCATTAACTTTCTTTTGGATACTCTAATAGTTTCAGTTTCTATCTTCATCTTCTCTGCGTGTATGATGAAGCCGGGACTTTGCTTGTTTCCTCTTTGCTCTTTTTCAAACATGTAAGTGTACTTTATAGGGAAATTTGTGTGCTCTCTTTATGCTTTGTGGATTGCTTTTTGAGGGCCTTTGGATGTGCAATCCAGTTGCAACATGAGGTGATGATTAAATTGCATGAAAGAGGAGGGAGATGGGTGCACTTAAATAGGAAAAAATAAATAAAAGGTTTTGTGGTGGTCCTGTTCTCCTAGCTTTCCCTGGTCGCCAATGAAGAAACCAAACGTAGGGTTTGTGGTGGATCATATGAGATGTCCCAGCTATATGAAAAGTTTAATAGTCTCACATTAGCATGTGTTTATAATCTATCAATTTTTATGTAATACATAAAAAAAAATCTTATCTTATAAAGATATGAGTTTAATTTTCACTCAATATGACAATTTTATTGATATACAATCTATAATTACTTTATAAGTGTTTTTTTATGACTTTTTAAAATTTAATTCACTCAGTAAAAATAAATAAATGATGTAAAAATTGATTGAAATAATCCTAAACTAATAATTTGTGCTGCTATTTTACCAGAAAGCTACACCTTGGGCCCCAACACTCCTGGCAACCTTCAATAATAATGAAGAAGGAATGTTCAAAACCATACAACACACTCTCTGTCTCTCTCCTTCCTTTATCTCTTCCTTTTGTTTTGTTATTCCACCTCATATAATAAAATTATGACTTTCTAAAAAGGATGTTTAGGGCTTTCAGTCTTATCTCGACCAAGTACTTCAGTGCACGAGATTCCTATCATCATATGGAATGGAGAAAGTCAGAAATCCAATTTTAATATCAATAGAATTAGTGCACTGTTATTCTCACGAACGACATTTCCCACCTATACTCATGCACAAATTTATTGTTACTATATATTGATTCAATTTTTTTTATATATTTTGTAATTCATACACCAGCACAATATAAACGTTTCCCACAAACAGTTTATTTTGAAAACAAAATACAAGCACTGTTATTTATTTATTAACATGTATGTTACCACTTTTGGCCATGATCTTCTGAAGAAGGATTGGGATTGGTAGGTTACTGCTAAGTGCTCATCATATCAGCTAGCGTTCCTATCGAGAGGTAACTTTTGTGCATCACTAGCAAGCACAGCTACCCACTTACCCAACTCTTTTACGTTACTATCACTTATATTAGTCACTTTTGCAGATGTTAGATCAGTAGCGTTTGTTTTGATCGAGTAATTTTTAGTTTTTCATCAATCAAGAAAAATAACCTGTAATAGTCTAAACAGAAGGCATAACCTATACTATTAGAAGATTTTTTTTTTTTTTTTTGTGCAAGTGCAATTAAACACGGACACATATACATATGTATCAGTATTACAAAATACAATGTGTATCGCATAATTAAAAATCAAAATGTGAAAGGGACACTGGTAATCTACATAGTTAATTATAACTAAATTATAAAATTTGTGATTGAAATTAATTTAGAAATATAATTAAATATGTTAAATTAATTTTTTTAAAAGTAATTTTAGTAATATTGTACTCACTGCAGAATAGTAATTTTAAAAAAAACAATTTGGCCAAATAATAAATGAATTATAACATTAACCAAAATTTTGGCTAGTTTCGCAGAACAGTAAAATTATCTTATCAAATATAAAATTAAGCTGTGAAGAAAGTCATAATCCAGTAAGCCTCTCAACAGTATATAATGATGACTGATTCAGTAGTCGTTTTAAACAGAATCCTAATCCTATGTATAGTATCAATATCAATAGTTGGCAAAAGAGAAAACAGTATCAACATTATAAACTTTTGTCATGCACTGATGAACTATTTAAGACTGTGATTCGCAACTTGTTTGATAAAATCTACACGTACCAATGAAAAGGAAGGACAAAACGGCGAGGAACTTGCTCCGATGCTAAAACCTTCTTTCTTATCGGGGATGCAAAGTCGCAAACTCCAAATTACAACACTTTCAAAAATGGAAAATTATCATATTTGTATGAGTTTATTTTTTGTGAATTGTTAGTATAAAAACATAATTATGGTAAAAAGAGAGTTCAAGTTACATGACTATTTGTAGGAGACATAAGATTTACTTGAGGGTGAAGAAAGAAATGAGGAAATGATAGGTCGAGGATTCAAGTTCTCCATTAATAAAAAATTAACAAATAATTATAATATTTATTGATAAAAAAATATAACTATTTATAATTTGATGACAGTGAAAAATTTATTTACATTAATAATGTATGGACTATTTAATTATTTCATTCTAATTAGAAAAGGTTTGAAGTATTTGCTTATCAACTTCAATTTTCAAATCTCATAGTTTGAATATTTTAGCTTAACTCCAAAATAATCAACAAAAAGAGAGTTTAAGTATGTGATTAACCTTATCTAATCCCTTAATTATTGTATCACACCTTACCAAGTTTATAACAACTTTTTTTTTACAATGATTATACTACAATTAGAACCTATTACCTCATGCATGTTACTCAATCTTCCTACTACTTGGCCAATCTTAGTAGTTTTAATTGCAACTTAAAATATTGTATTTGAATTGCCAAACACACCAAATCAACTAGCATATGTCTCTAGAACTAGGTAAAACCAATCAAATTTTTATATGAATTAAATGCACTAAATTATATATATATATAGAAAGAGAGAGAAGGAATCATGTGTAACTTTAACAATTATTACATCATTTTAATAACTTGATATAGAATGTAATTTTTATTGATCAAACCATTAAATTATATCAAAATATTACTAAGATTGTTTGTGTCAAATTTTGTCAAAATTGAACAACAAAAAATTAATCAAATGGTTCATATTTTAATATATTTTGAAATATTTACATTAAGTTGATTTTAATCTATATGAACTAGGTAACAAATAATTTTAAATTAATATAAATTTTGTATATGTGATCTATGTGAAATAATCTTTCAATCCGATTATATAATAGTTGTCAAGGATTGTACTAATATAATTTGATCTCTCCACTTTATTTTGTTTTTAAAATGTATAAAAACCATAAAATCAATAAACATTTAAATATGTTTTGTTTCTTATATAAACTATTGATAACAACAAAAAGTAATATTTTATAATTAAAAACAAAAACAAAAACAAATAAATAAATGACTAAGTAATGTTTAGATCAAGTCTTGGAAATAAATAAAAATAAAGCCTCAAATGATTCTCTTAATTTAACTCTAAATCTAGTGAAGTCACTTCTATTAGTTCTATATAGTATATACCTTGTAGCTGTGTTGATAGCAAAAATAAATGGGATTTGTACGAAACAGGGAACAAAATCAATCTTTTGTTGCACGTGATGATCACGTGATAAAATGGCAACTGTCTCCGATATGGAAGACATCATTTGTTTTTTGTTCCTCCTCATTTCAAATTTTTAAACCACACACTCCTTTCCTTGGCTGAGGGAGCTTCCTGTTGTTTTCCTTCTCTTGGGTTCCAAGCGTTTTGCCCTTTAACTTGAAGGAACTATTACAAGCTGGTGGCTCTGCTATGTTATCACTTTACAATGGTTTGGAAATTGCAAATGGCCTGACATTATTACAGCACGAATGGTATTATTACAACACGAATTACAGCTTGTTAAACATATTTTATTTCAATACAATAATTATCATTGTTTTGAATTAATAGTTTTTATTTTTTTGTTCAATGATCACACTGACCTATAGTTTTAAATTATTAGTTTGTTACATATAATACTAACTGCATCAATTATGCCAACGAATTGTTTCCTACATGCAAAGCGTCGTGCAATCTTAATTATTGTGCAGATTGAAGTAATGCAGATCCTCCAAACCTTCCACATCAAATTCACCTGGCAGTTAAAATAATTGCAGCGCTACCTGACACCGTGAACCATTAACATGACTCTCACTCATTTGATGCTGAAAGGGCAAAATCAAAATTGACAAGTCAAGAACCTTTAGATGGATCTAGGCCTCGTTCTGCATATAACTAAGTCCTAGCTGCCTATATTTTGAATGAATGCATTTTACTCTTACTGTTTGTAGTTGTAAGATTAGAAAGGACACTGTAACTACTCAACACTGTAAAACTTATTTCAAAGTTACAGCCCGAGAAAATTCAGTCTGAAATATATATTAAAATAAAAAAGGGCAGACATGTAAGCATGGTAAACCTGTTGAAATGGTAAAACCTTGTTATTTGCAACAAAGGTTGGCCGTTTCATGATTTGATGAATGAGTTTATCATTTATAAACAACCCTATTCAGAAATAATAACCTGAAAGCCCCAGTTTGTTTCTTACTGTTATACTCAAGCAGAACCAATGCACGAAATTATGGGCCCCAAACTGAAGTGGATGGTGACAGAACATTCTATACGATTGTGTAATGTCAATAAGCAAGTTTGTGAAGGCTACGAGCCGGACCCCTACCCAAAAAGAGCAACTCAAATGAGCACATTTGTCCTTCTGAGATCTAGAAAATGATATGAGGAAGTCTCTTTTCAGGTACGAACGATGTCATACACTCCCTGCAGGAGAAAAAAAGTATATATAGAGATAGTACGAAATGGAAATATTTGTATTTCCTTGTCTTAATGTTGCCGTACCAATTCAAAATCTATAAGCTTGTGAAGTCTGCAGTTTGACCAATCACCTCTCCGGCTAGTGGCTAGTGGCTAGTGGCCAAAGCCCACATCATGTAAGGCAGCATAATCCTCAGGCGCCAACTGTATCCAAACGTGAAAAGCTGCATCACCGCAAAGAGTTTGTTGCCTGTAAAGATCATACTCCGCGAGGGAGATAATTCAACAAGAAAACTATCTTTCACGGACCCAGTTGCAGTTCTTTACACCTGCCAACGTCAATGGAGCAACAGTACGTGCTTCATGCTCTTGAACTCTTGATACAGTTGCTGCCACTATCTGGCGCCTTGGACTTTGTGACCATAACTTTGTTTTCCTAATGTGCTCAGTGGCCATTTACTTGCTAGTCGCTATTCTTCACATATATTCCGTATCTAGTTAAATTTAATTAAGTCATATGGGAGAATATGAGATATCAATCATATCATGATGCAAATTGGTAATGAACCAAAATTATTGTTTTGTTCTTATCACTTGCCAGAACAAGAAAACAAGCAGCTGGCTGTTTAGTTTTTTAATCATCTACTCTGCTCCATCAAATAGCTTTCCAAATATATATATATATATATATATATATCCATGTTTAAACCTCAGTAAAATATTAAATATCCCTAATGACCAAACTTGACTAAATTGACTTGAAACTCCAGTTAATTGTTCAAAGAAAGGAACTTATAGAACATCATCGCTGGTCCCAATTGCTGAAAGCAGTGTAGTCTTCAAATCATTGATATCCTTAAGCAATTTTTCATTCTCCCAGTTCCTCCTCTGTATCTGAACTTCTAATGCTGCAATAGGGGGCATGGGGAAGGGGATTGGAAAGGTTGCAAAACATCACTGTCCAATAATCAACATCTAATACTTAATCATTAACTTTAAGAATTTATTTTATATACCAAAATGAAAATGTGTGCATATGTATTAACTTCCGTACGTATGTCGTCCTTGGTTTGGTTTAGTGGAAGAAAATTAATTCCTATAAGTACAGGACTAAGAAATGGTCCCAAACAGCGCAAGCTATTCACACTAATACAGATACAACAACAACAAAAGCCTCATACCACTAGAGATACACAGATCACAAGAAAATTTTAAAATCCGTTTCCCTATTCAAGTCTGATATTAGTAGTAATATAGAAAATTCATCGGACTAAGGTTAAAAAAAAAAATACTACCTGAGTTCGAACTGTGAAGATTTTCAAGAATCTCCTCCACAAATGCCAACACTGAATTTTTCAAAACATTATTTTTCTTATCCAAAATTTGAATTTCATTTTCAAGGGAATGTTTCTCGGACAACAACACTCTCACTTCACAATCTTCTCTCTTGTCAATTTCTCTCTGAAATTCTAGACATAGTGTTGTGAAGTTTTCCCTGCATAGAAAAAAACCACCCAGTCATCAAAATTGAAATGTGACGTTACATAAGATAATGTCACTTCCACGGAGGACTAACTTCATTTTAGAATTAGTTCCCATAAGGAAGCTAAAAGAAGTGAGGACTCAAATAGTATTCGAAGTTGAAATACGTATACAGTTATACACACAATGACAAGTACATGAAGGCACTGATGCATATGTTCTATTATATTAGCCACATAGCAAACACAGAAATCAGAACTAACTTCAAAACTACATTTAGTCAGCAATAGGATCATAGAATTGGTCCTCAAACAAGATCTTATATTATCTGTAGAAATAACAAAGATCCCACACATCGAGTGAATGTCCGGGGACAGTTTTTGTGATCCCAATTCCTCAAAGTACCATAAAATAAATGCATAGACATATAGAAACCTTTTGGTCTAACAGTGAGTTTAAAACTGATACTTCTTGCAGTATAGAATTAATTTTTGAGATATGCTGCCGCCCATGAAAAACAATTCGAGCATTTGCTGGCAGAGTTTAAGTTTGACTTTCACGGAAAGCCCAGTACAGAATTAGACTTCAATAACTACATCTGCATGCATATATTAAGAGTTTTTCAATACCGTTTTTCATCCATTTTATTAACGATCTCATCCCGCTTCACTTTAAGACAGAATAACTCCTTCTCCAAGGTACTTACTGAATCCCTGAAATCAGCTATAAATGAATAGAAATAAAAAAATTGTAATACTGCGCATAGGTGGAACAGAAAAAATAAGATCACCAACCGATGAATTCTTCAAGGAAAATTAGCTAACATAGATCCAACTGCTAAAGATCAAAATTCCCATAAATGAATGCTTTTTTTAAAGAAACTAGAACTGCAAGTCTGCAACATTAATTTCATTAAGATTTTGCTCTTGTTTGTGGAAGAAAACATCACCGGAACATAAAAAAAGGATGGAAAATAAGGTTTTCTGAGTAAGTTACAAACAGATTTCATTTTGGGACGAATAAATCTAATCTTAACATAAAACTGCATAGAGTGATTGTTAGACCTGCCAGTTGATTCCTCCTATGATCAAGGGCTGTTACGGTAATTCAAAGCAAATACGTTTCAAACTGATAAGAAACTGATATGCATAACAGCTCTTGATCATAACACCCCTTGATCATAGGAGGAATCAGCTTGCTGGTCTAACAGTGACGATTCATGAGTTTGAAAGAAACATATTATTGGAGTGCAAGTATGAGTAAGAAGTTTTACATTGGATAGAAATGGACATGCATGTTGAGTAATACATCAGCCCCAAGGACTCATACACCTAATATCTTAAGGTTTTGAGATGGATGCAATGTCAAGTTCCCTTATATAGTTCAGTCATGACTCGTGACCTAATTTGCATGCAAGTGTGAGCATAATGTTTCACATGGGATAAAGATGACATGTTGAGCAGCATTTAAGTGGCAAGGACCCATAGATCTAATATGTTGAGTAAAAAATAATTAAAAGTCAAAATGCAAACTTAACAGGGAATAAAGAATCAAAAGACTATGTTGCCTTCATTTTTTTTCCCGAAGGGGGAAGAGTTAATGGTAACAGTAATAAGACTCAAATTGCCAAACACATTAATTAACAAAGAGGAAGCAAGCAGGACATGTACAATCTTTTTGCTTTATTAAAAAAAAAATTGTACCATCGGACATGGTCTTCAGCATTAAATATTAGCAAAGAAGTCTAAAAAGAAAATTTCTAGTGATGTCATGATAAAGCAGGAATTGTATTTGCTTCGTCAAAAAAACTTATCTTTCAGTGTCTGCAATATTTACATATTTTTTAATTTGTTATTTTAGTCTACTATAAAATAAAAAGCATATTAGTAAACAGAGAAGAAAAGTGAGAAACACTAACCAAAAGTAATTGATCAATTACCGATTAGTTGGTTTAGGACGTTTGAAGCACGGATTCACTAATTGTTGAATTGGAAATTTGAACCGATAATCAAACAAATCTATAATTTGAAATGCACACACACCTGTAACTAAACTATGTGATTGCCAAATGAGCTTAGCATGTAGTTTTTGTACATTCGGGAATTAATGGATCAGAATGCAATAAACGCTAACAGTAACATCTAACTAACTGAATGTATATAATTTACGGAAAAGAAGAGAAAGGATGAAGAGCGAATACCAGCGACGGTGACGTATCCAACGGTGTCGAACTGCAACATGGCACTGGTTTTGATCAACTCGGCTTCCCTGGTTGCGAAATCAGCCTCGATCTCCTCGCATTTGACGATGCTGGATTCGATCTCTCGAGTAACCTGAATATTAGCCTCGATTTCTTCGTTTACCTGCTTTCTCCAACATAATCAATTCATTAACAAAAAAGGAAGAACGTACGTGAGAAGAAAGAAAAGAAACATACCTGATCCAGCATTTCCTTCAGAGATGAAATGTGAGCGAGAATCGCTCCTGAATCTTCCATTGCTCTGTGTGTGTGTTACGCAGTGCAATGAACGAATCAGTGCTACAACCATCACTTTTCAACGGCTCAATTGCAAGTTTCCCGCGCTCGCTTCGTAGAATTTATTTTTTTGGGGGTGCCGGGGGGGTGGGGGGTGGGGCGGGGGGGGGGGGGGGAACA
>PYAF01000564.1:271552-303206 GCA_007407185.1 Glycine tomentella
AATCATATAAAGGTAGTAATATTTTAAGACAAAAATCCAAGAGGACGAATAATTGCCGCATGCAATAAGCAAATTCCTGTTGAACCGACGCGGAAACCAAAGGCAAAAAAGCAGATGCACATATATAGTTTCGATTCACACCGTCTTCGATCATAGTCATGTTTAACTTTTCTACTAAGAATGTTAGATATTTTTTTTTTCTTTTTTTACCATGTTATGGGTAGTATCTATAGGCATTGTGATAAGTAATCTCTGTTGAAAACTTAGATATTTTTAGTGGAATTTTTTTTTTCTAATCACATTTTTTCATTCATATGATTTGAATTTTATTTAACCAATGTCTCATAAATGACTTTGTTTTATTCCTGGACTTAATTAAGTTTACTTGCATCACACTTTAGAAGAGAGAAAAATTAAAAGGAAACCACCGTTCAACTAGAATGAAGCTTTTTGTGCATTGAGAATGTCACTGGCGAACCCACCGTTCAACTAGAATGAAGCTTTTTGTGCATTGAGAATGTCCATATACACTTAGGTTTTGTTTGAGAGAGAGATTTTAGAAGAGAAAGGAGGGAAGAGAAAGATTTAGGTGGTGACATCTCCTTGTTTGAGAGTTTTAATTTATGAGGAGAAGGGTTTGAAGATTTTTAAAACTCCTCTAAAATCTTTCAAAGTCTACAAATTATTGTTTCCCCAATTTAGGAGTTTTTAGAAGGAAAAGTAATTAAAATTACTATCCTACCCCAACTACAAATTCAAAAATATATTAAAATATATTTTTAATATATATTTTACATTTAAATTATATAATTTTCACATTTAACATCTTATTAATTATCAATTTCCTTCTCTTAATATATTTTTAACTCCCAAATAAGGAGAAAGTAACTTCTTTCCCTTTCTCTCCCTTCTCCTTGAATCTCTTTTCTTTTCTTCCCCTCCTAACTCCCAAACAAAGCCTTAGGACATGTCATATGTAGGAGATAGAAAAATATTAAAATATAAATGTGGTAAGAAAAATAAGGTGGTGTTAATAAAAAAAAGTTTATGTCCATTTACCACATCTCGGATGGGCGTGCCTTGCACGGTTCTTACTTCTTAGCTAGTAACTTTCATCAACCACCAGGTCCACCACCGTCCACCACAATCCTTCAGGTGAAGAAGAGAATGATGCACAGGGGAGACGTTTCCAAAACGAAAAGCAAAAGGAAGAAAAACCATATTTATTTATTGACCGAAAGAAAAAACTTGAAGTGAGAAGTTGAACTTTATCAATGATCATACCGTTGATGTAGATAATAATAATCAAATAGTCAGAGCGTAACCTTTTTTTTGCTATTTTTTAATTTTTTTTCCTTATTATTTAAAACTTAATTCAAATTAACTATGTTTTAAGTTAAATAAAATATAAAGATATAGAGTCTTATCATTTTTTAGAATATTTTAAAATTTATTCCAATTGAAAAATAAAATTAATATAGAATAAAAAGAAAATGGAAAGTTATGTTGGAAAATAACTTCCTTTCCATGGAAATGTTACATTCCTAACTCATATTTTCAGAATAATTTTGTAAAAATTGAAAGAAACACACTCTTAGAATTCTTAAATCTTATGGGACAGTATAAATACATATTAAAAGTAAAATAAGAATTCATAGATAGATTCTCTGTCAAAGATGCTCTAACTTTGTTCCATTTGGTGATATGTATCAAAGTTTGAGAGATGTAATACATGTCACATGAGCTTTTATCATGTTATTTAACATTAATACTATTAGTATGAAAAAAATGATGGATTGAATAATTTAATTTAATAACACACTTTAAAAAAAATTAAAATAAATCTTTTTAATTTGTTAATCCTACATGAGCTATGGACCTAATGAGAAAAATATATGTTTAAAGAGAAGTAAAGCGTAGGGTGGCACGCTGGACATTTATGCGGAGAAAAAGGCATAGCATGTGCAAGCTGTTGGGTGATGGATGACTAGGAGGCTGGGGGCGAGGGGCTCCTCTTCAGTGATGATGGCAGTGGTCCTTTTGGCATCGACATTTTTGGTGATAGCATGCACCAGTACTTTGGATTTCAATTGATTTCAGCAAAGGCATAAAAAAACTAAGACAGAACTGTTATTTTCGTCGACAAATTCATGGTATATTTGGTCATTTCATGTATCAAGTGTGGTCGGGGATTATGCTCTTCGAATTCTTGCATTGCATTTTGTGTTCAACAACACTATTTCAATTGTTGCAATCATTGTGGGCTTTGATTGATAGGGAAAAAGGTTCCTCCGAGATTAGCTCCAAAATTTTGGTACCTTTTTAACTAATTCATACGGTAAAGAAAGAACTAATAATTAACATTGGCGGATAAAAAATAAGGCTAAAAACTCAATGCTTTTTTATTGTAATTTTGTATGTTACTATTTCTTTATTTTTTAAAATTATGTTATTAATGTAAAATATTAATCAATTTTATTAATTATTAATCTTTATAAAAAATTCAATAAATATATCTCAATTGATAATATATGTTATATGTTGAAAATATTCCCAAACCAAATAATTATCATTGTTATTGAAAAAAGATCTTTCTAGAGAACCTAATTATCAACTTTAGTGTAATATCTGCGCAATTTAACTTGACCAACTATGTATGTGTTAGTGCGTATGACCATATGAGAGAATGAGGCTAAGGAGTAGATAGACATGTAATTTTTTTTCTCCTAAAATTTATTCACTCGGTTTAAAAATTCTAGTTTCCTTTTATCATACAAAATTAAATCCTTAACATTTTAGGATTTTTTCTAATTTTTTTTAAAGATAAAAAAGTCTAAATAATCCTTTGGTCTCTATAAAATAGGGGGTATTTTTTTTTTAGTTATTTAAAGTTTTTAAAAATTCCTTTAAAGATTTATTTTTTTTAATTTAGTCAAAACTATCAAGTAAGTAAGTGACAATGTTAACAAATGACTTAATAGTGATATTAACAAAATATTGACTTATCACGTTATCAAATAGTTTAGTAATGCAATCAGATATTTTTTTTATTTGACTAAAATATGTGTTTTTATCTTTAATAAATATTTAAATTTTTATTTATTCTCTAATAATTTTTTTCTCTCAAATAAAACAATAATTTTGTTTTTTTTATCCTTGTCACTTTTTTAGTCACGAATAAATTAGTGAATTTTGTGTTTGTTCATTAATGTATTTTTCATTTATTATTGGTTCCTTTGAAAAAATTAATAACAAATAAAAAAATATTATCGAAAAACAAACATAAAATTCAGATATAAAAAACATATTTTTACATTTTATTTTAAATTGTGCTTTTAAATTCCTTGTGAATGACTTCATATTTATCTTGTTTCTTGTTCCCAAGATGGAAATTTACTTTTTTGAGTAACTACCTCTCCCCCACTTCATTATTTCATATTCCATTTTTCAATTTTTAACTAAGTAGATTTGTTTTTAAATTATTATGTCTCAACCAAATATGTTCATGAGAATACCACCAAGCATGTGAACGTAGTGTTGCATTGTAGTTTCACCAAAAAATTTAAAGTTTGAGTTTTAAGTACATAATTACATTAAATATTTAGAGAGAAAAATTTGTGACTCATAATATCCATACTTGAGTCAAATAATATTACCTTTAATAAAGAATATACATGATTAAATCAACTACCATATAATAAACATATAATATTACCTATGATCATATCTAACTTTCCATTTTTAATTTATTCTTTAAACAAATTACATATTCGTATTTTATGACTTTTCTTCAAATTACACATAATATTACTCTTTTTTTCCTATTCTTATCCTAATATATCCTTTATGTTTGAAAATATTATATTGACAGCCTTCTATAAGTTACACCAATATTCTCTTAATATTTGAAAACATTACATTTGATACTTTTTATATAATACTAACACTCCCAAAAAGGAAGATTGATGAAATGGATAAAAAATAGAAAATATTTATATAATTTCATGAAATCTCATAAATAAAAAGGGTAATTTATCTTATAATTTTTATCTTTATTTTTAAATAAGGTATTTTTAGTTTGGTACTTTGCTTAGTAGCTAAGTCTTTATTTTTTTCCCATGTTACCAAAAAGAAAATCATTTTAATTTTACAAGTACAGTTTAACTTTGTTGAACTGCATGAATTGTTATAAATTTATTAAATTCATTAATATTTATATGCAGATAAATGTTTTTATTTGAAATTTTTATAATGGCATGATCCCTTGACCTCTGCTCTTCTTCGACGCAACCTGACTTGTTTTTTACTTGAGAACAAAAGCGTGAGTTTCATGGGCATGCAGACGCTGACCCTCTTTCGCTCCCCCCAGTCCCCACCCTACTTCTCAAAACGCTGTCGTTCCCCGCCATGCCATGTCCCGCTCCTCCGAAACCTCCTTTCCCACCCTCACTACTATCTCCATCTCTCTCTCTCTCTCTCTCTCTCTCTCTCTCTCTCTCTCACTGTTTCTGCGTTTTCGTTTTCCATATTTTTAGTGACTGCAAACAACGTTCAAGTTTATCAACTTTAAAAAAGTTACTATGGTTCGTGTTACATGTGTATGTTCCTCTGTTTTGTGTAATGCCTGGTTTGATGACGGCTTTGTCTTTGTTTGTTGCCACTTGCCAGTGCCTTGCGTGTGTTTGATTTTTGATTCGGTTCTTCTTCTTATTTCGTTGTGACAGGCTAAGAACGCCAACTTGTCGTTCAAGATTGAGGGTGGGATAGAACGATTACAATTCATTGATTTTATAAGTTGCTGTTATTGTTGATGCTCTTTGGATATAGAGTTGAACCAAGTCTGTCAAGTTTATAAACTGAAACAATGAAAACAAGAGTTAAACTGAAGGCTGTGTCTGTAGTAGTACAAGTTACCAACTATCACAGGTTTTGTTGAATCTCAATGGCTCAATGTAATGGCCTAAATAGAGTTTTTAATTTATCTGTCAAGTCCGTGTGGTCGGGATTTTTGTCCAAGTTGTCAGGCTTCAGTCAAAACGTTTTCTGTTTTAGGGGAGAGTTTCTCCGTTAGAACGAAACGAACCCCCTGTTAGTTTCTATTATGGTTTCTTCTGTGGAAAATGGGGGCATGGAGTTATGTTATGCCTATTTTTTTTGTTGTTGTCATTAATGATGATAAATGATATATTCTTTGGAGCTGGCAATTCCTGTGTGTTGATTTTCTGGCTGCATTATAATTTATGCTGTCGTGATTATTTTATTGGAATTAATTACAGGTCCCAGGATACTCTTCATTCCGCAGAAATCTATTGCATCTTGCACCAATGTATGTGCTTTGAGATGTTATTTCGGTATACATTCCTGGTGCCTTAGTTTTAAATCATCAAAGGATACCACTTGAAGCTGATATTTGTTGATGATATCATATCCCTGTCCTTTTGCCAGATTGGCAAATCTTCCCAAAGAAGTGAAGGAGGATCTTGAAGATCCTCATAGTAGGTAACTTATCTGTATTTAAGACTTCTTAATACTGAAAATTCTCACTTTACATTTTATTCTACTTCATTCATTGTCCATACATATTGTTTTCTTTTTCCATTAGTCTAAATACCTATGTTTTGTAGCTTTCTACAGTTGCAAATAACTTATGCTGCTTCTATCCACCCTGAATTCATAGGTACAATTTTGGTTGGAGTCATGGGAAAGAGAAACTTGAATCTGGGAAGCCAGGTAACTCTTTCACCTATAGTGATTTTTTTTATCGTTTCTCTTTGAAGCCTTAAATTTTTATGAATTATATTTTGCTTATGCCTTATGGCTTCTTTCTCTGATGTTTCAACCCATTGCTATTCAATGTGTGTTCTATTTTTGATATGCATAGTTAATTGAAAAATTTGCTGCATTTTAACTTGTATGTTCCATTTTTTTGGTATTTTGGTTATTCTGTTTATAGAATGTTTTGTCTTGATCATAGTTTGAATAATTTTTCTGTGATAATTTTTTTTTCTGTCTACACAAAATAAGGAACACTCTTTGTGATTATGTGCTTCAAAATTATTTGTGAGGAAGATGGCTATTTTGTGATAGCATAGCCAAGACAACGTTTTGTCTGAGTATTTACACAATAACACATATATAGATAGATACATTTATATGCACAATGAATCCTAAGGTAAAGGCATATTTAGTTCCACACAATGTACTTGTAAGATAAAAGCTGCAGTGCACTTTTGTTTTTGGAATACTTTACCATGGTACATGACATTTGGAAAAGGAACATTTGAAATGAAATTCAATCTGAGCCTTGATGCTTGGAACAAACCCATACTGGAAGGCCAAGAGAAGGTAAATGGTTATGAATTCCATTCCAGCCTACTCTTTTATCTTAGATGAAAAATTAGGCAACAAATTTCTGGTTGATACTTTGATGTTGAGCACTTGTGCTTTACTCAGCACATAATGGTTTCGTATGGAGACCAGATTTTGTTACAAATCAGATGCTTTGAATGAGATTCCAACACAGATTTGTCCAAGTTATTGCTATAATAACTGTGCCCAATTGGAGAGATTGTTATATTGCTATCTGGAATCAGGGCTGGGTGATTCAAATTTGAAACATCATTTGATCATTCCACAAGTAATTTCTGCTTTCCTTGGTATGGATTACAACATCAAAAGGAAAGGAAGTGATGCTCTGGAAGTGACTTTCTGTCAAAAGAAAGTAATGGTTTGTGTTAAAAATCTTCATAAAATTAAATATGATCTGTAACTCTAGATATGATAGCACTGCACTCTTTAGTAAGTGCAATAGTTTCACAGTCCTGCAGTTTATGTTTTCTAGACAACAGTTTTTTCATAAATTTTGCATAATTAGGCATGTTAGCTAATGCTTTAGCAAATGGAATATTAATGTGCAATTTCTTAAACATGTCTAAGAACCTGGCAAACTGTTGCTTTTGAATCTGTTGCTTGGACTGCACTGGACAGGGAGGTTTCTCAAAACGAGAAAAATCTCATTGTTTCTTTGGAGGTGTAGAATTTTTTTCTTCTCTTTCTTTATTTGAAGATTCTTCTACCTCTGTTTCTGCAGCAACCGTGGTCTTCTCCTCCTCATCTTCTTTATTGCTTACCTTAGGCTTTTTCTGAGGGGTGATTACCTTTCCACTCTTAGTAGTGATTGCATTGGCATGTTCCCTTGGATTTACTATGGTGTCACTAGGGAACTGCCCTTGAGGCCTTTCAGATATTTGCTTTGCCAATTGACCAATTTGGTTCTCAAGATTCCGGATGGAAGCATCTTGATTTCTATGATGAGCTCTAGTCTCATTGATGAATGCATTTGTTGTCTGGATATGATCATTAGTAATCTTTGTTAATTGCAGCAAGGCTTTCTCTAGTTCCGATGGCTCTTGGGGTGGAATAGATGGAGGTTGCAGATAATGATTAGACTTGTAATCTAAACCTCCTCCCTGAATTCTGCTCTGATAATTATTTCCCATAGCATAGTTTTGATTTATCTGGTAATTCTGCTGGGGTCTCTGATCGTTCCACACGCCATTCACCTGCACTGGGTCAGCTCCTACAAGTATAGGACATTCATTAGATTCATGCTCACCTTGGCAATACTCACAGCTGACATGTGGCATTCTGCTGGATGAGACTTGAGCGGCAGAGACTTGAAGTCTGTTTATCTTTTCAGTTAATTTGGCCAGCTGCTGGGCCAATATTTTCTGCTCTGCCAGCATGGCATCACTGCTCCCCAATTGAATGACTTCTCTCTTTGGCTGAACCGTAATGCTTTCATTCTCATTACGGGCTAGAGAATTAATTAGCTCATACTCTTGAAACTTGTTCCAAGCTGCGCATATAGTCTCTCTTCCATTCTGAGTGAAATTGGTGATTTCATTCACCAACCTATTATACTTCTCCATAGAAAAGTATTGGGAGAAAAATTTTGCAACTAATTCTTCCCAAGTGGTGATGCTATTTGAGCTTTGTCTATCTAACCATCTAAGTGCTTTTTCCTTAATAGCAAAAGGGAATAATCTCAATCTAATAGCATCATCTGACACCCCTTGATGTTTGATGGTATCACAGATTCTCAGAAATCTGTCAATGAAGTTATGGGGGTCTTCATTATCTTCCCCACCAAACTGACTGCGTTCCACCAATGTGATCAATGACGGATGAATGTCAAAATTATTGGCTTGAATTGGTGGTCTGACAATGCTAGGATTTGGTCTAGTGAACAATGGAGCCATAGTATCCTCCATCAGTTCATCTTCCGGTCTTGGCTGATTATTTGTGCCTTCAGCCATTTCTAATTCTAACTCTGATTCAGGAATTGAATCAAAATTTTTTGCTTCTCTTCTTCTTTGTCTTGCTAGTTTCCTGTTCTTTCTAGTAGCTCTCTCTATCTCAGGATCATACTGTAGATGATCAGGATTAACTGTACCTCGCATAAACTCAGAGAAGCAATTTAGTAACAAAAGGGTTTCCAATCGCAAAGATTAAAATTACTATAAAATTAGCGTTTCAATCCCCGGCAACGGCGCCAAAAACTTGTTGCGAAACGACAAGTGTACTGTTCGTTTCAAGTAATAAAATGAGTAAGTAGAGTATCGTATCCACAAGGATTGAATGTCTAATTTTATCGTAACTTATATTCTAAGAGATTGGAAGAAAACAATAAGTTGGAAGAGTAATGTGGTATTGTGAATTTGAGTAATTTGATTAAATGACATAATAAATAAGAATGTAAAAGCAAATTAAAATTGATTGTGATGTAGTTAAGAGAAATAATTGTGATCAGAACACAATCCCCTTTGATTCCTACCTCTTTCACTTGATTGGTTATTAAAATCAATTACTTTTGATTACTCAGAGGGTATATCTTTCCAAATTTAGTTAAATCCTAATTCCTTAGCAATTTAACCCTTTAACCCAATTCAAAATCCTAATCCCTTAGCGATTCCTATCAAGTTAAGCGTTTGAAAGAATATATCATAAGGTTCTGCAATCATACATCCCTATCCCTAGGCAATGTAAAAACTGTTATTTTACTCCTGTCAAAAATTAGAATCCCAACATTCTTATTGCGAATTCTAACCCTAAGAACTTAAATAGAATGGCCAGTTCTAAGCAAGAATATAACAATGAAGAACAGAGTAAAATAAAACAATCATAATAATCTCATTAATACCAATCAAATTACAGAGGAGTTCACATTGGGTTTTGGCCCTAACCACAATAAAGAAAATTAGCCAGACATGTTCATGTCTAACCTCAAAGAATACAAAGAGAGCAGAAGCATTAATCCTCTTCAATCTCTGGTCTTGATCTTCTCTCCACTGTGTTTCTGTCTGTATTTCTGTGTGTTCTTCTTTTGGCCTCCTAAGTCCCTATTTATAATTCCATGTCAATATAGTTAATTAGGGTAACTAAACCCTTCTGGTGCTTTATTTTTGTGACAAATCTTTCTTTGTTCTGCTTCTTTCCTTCTTTTTGACTCTGAAATAAAATAGTAATAAATTGAGATGAAAATAAATAAATAAATAAATAAACTTACCTAATTCTAACCTATATTGCTAATTATTAATTGAATTATAACTAAATTAACCCTAAAAACTAAGATGTGCTAGCAGCATATCAATATGCTATTTCCTATATTATGTAATTTGTATATGTGAATTTGGGAATTCTAGTACTGTACCTAGTTGCATGCATGCCTTTTAGAAAATCAGTAAGTTATTTACATTATTAAGTATTTTTTTAATAAATTTGTATCTACTTTTTTTCCCTGAGTGAAGATACTTTAAAAGAATCTTTCTATGCCAATCCCATACTTGATACACCTACAACAAAGGCTTCTTTGATACAACGGTAAGAATAGATGAAAGCACGTCGTAAAATTTTCAAATTTTTTCTTTATGTAGATGTTTCTTTATTTTCTATGAATGATATGAAGCAACTTTTTCTTTGTCATAATTCAATTATTATTCTTTTAGATATATGACATTCACACAAGTTATTAAAGAATTATACTGAGTTATCACCTCAATCAACAAGTCTTTTTTTCTTATCACATAGAATAATATAGTTCGATGCCTTTTTAAGCTTGTGTAATTTTTTATCTGTCATGCCATCCTCTTCTTTAATGATATTTATATTACATTGTGTAGTTATGTGTCTATGATCATATGTATTTCCTTGGATTTTGTGTTTTCTGCAGGTATCCATCATATTGCGGATCAAATATATAGCCTAGAAACGCTTTACCAGAACTTGACGTGGGTATACCCTGAAGCCTGAACTGGTTTTGCATTTGCTGTGTTTGTTTACCTGATTTGTGGGGATATATATTGCTGTTTATATGTATTTTTTCCCATGGTTTTACATGAATTATCATTAGATGATGATAGTAGATGAGTGGTTACTTGTTTACCATTTTGAGCATCATCAACCAGTTCAAGCTGAGTGGTTAAATGTTCCTAACTTGAAATATTTTTACTGATAATTTTATTTTGTAATTTTGTAACACCCCGTGTGCACCCGATGTATTAACATTAATAATATCAGAATCGCGCTTAAAATGTCATTTGAAAACTTTGCGAAAGCGATTGAATCGTATTTCTTGATTACATTATGTATGGATTATAACACACAGTTCACTCACACAGTCAACAATCATCATAAACAATATAACACATGCCCCTGCTGATCCAGTTTATCACAACATATTGGTAGGCAGATATCCAACTATTTCACATATATAATCAGGAGGAATCTCATTTTCATTACATAACCAGGTTCTGTACAAATACATACATCAGCTTCCACACCACACACGTGGTTACACAAAAGAATAGCTTCCCTCCCACGAGGGTATACAAAACTATACAACACATCAAGTGAGCATACACGTTCAGCATCCCTCTACAGGGTACTAACAAGCATTAAACAGCATCCAAGCAAAATAAGCTCTCTAGCTCTCTTCATGTCACCAAAATCATGCATGTATGTCTCTACTAGGGCCTTCTACCCTGAGACTGCTCTCCTGTGTCAGAAGAGTCACCTGTAAACATATAAACCCTACACGAGGTGAGATACACATCTCAGTAAGCTTAGGGTCCGGGGAGGTATCTCCTCCACCCTGGCCCACTTTTCATGACACAAACATCAAGGCAATCGCAATCACACTGGCCTTCCGGCCCTCATAACAATATGAGCAAGTCATCTTGCTCTATGTACGACGTATCATCATCAACGCCTAACCTCAGTGTGAGATCGGAACTCACACCCGTGCCATCCCATCGGGAGCTACCCCTTACGCATGGACGCACGTATATGGTACCTCCGAGAATAGGCAATCAACCGCGACGGGACACACCTATCTCTTGGTCTTAGGGGATCATCATCACCCCGAGATCATCATCACCCATGAGCAAACCAAACAAGGAGGAATAGCCGTCTCCTAGGGAGGTCCATATCTATCTTACTGGCCAGAAGATCTAATCACAGACATCATACATTTTTCAAGCATAGATGCACATGCATATCATTATGAGGATGCAACAACCACAATGCATGCATCATGAATGCAACCATCACTCCTCCCGGAGTGTGGTGGGGCACAAACAAGCGGAAAATCATCCCCAGGGATCAAGAACTTGCCTGGCAAAGCTGAGCTCTGCAGTTCTCTCCCTGATCCGTGGCACACGCCACTGACACCCTCGGTGTCAAGCCCTAATCCAGGCACATATGCACATATCAACATCAATTCAAGCGATCCAGCAAACATAACATAATCAGAAGTCCTCTAACTTAAGGTTCATGACAGCCCAGCGCACATTAGGCTTCTCTTAGACCCTTAGAGGTCTGTCACAGCTCAATCAAGGCTTTAGAGTCACTCCCCAGACTCAAAGTAAGCCAACATAGAGAGCTCTAAGCTCTGTGCAACTCAATATCTCAAAATTCAATTATAACTTGAACGGTCCATGACATTCATCAGGCACCGTTCCTATGGCCTCTCAGGCATCTCACAATCACAATTAAGGCTCTTGCATGTCATATAATCATCAACAAGTGACTCAACTCAAGTCACACATGCATACTCAGAGCCAAGAACCAATGTTCACCAAATCAAAATCTGAAAGCTAATCCTTCATCACTAAACCGTTCTAAACAAGTTTCTCTACAGGATCCTGGGCTAATTCTAGCCCCAGCTCAAGTGGGTCACTATTTCCCCAGAATCCCAAATCATAAAACAATCGGGAAAACTCGAGTTTCTTACCTCAGAAACCGCAAGGAAGACCTCTGGACCACTTCTCTTGGCTCTGGTGTCCGAGAATCACCGTTGTTCCTCGCCTATCTCGAGTTCTTCACAGTTCCCTTGAAATAGGGACTTATCAACTCAGGGGTTTCTGGGGAAAGGATAAAGGATTATAGCTCACCACTGGATTTCCTCATGATTAGAGGTTAAAGGAAGTGATTTAGGTGAACTAGGACCAAGAAATGAAGCTTGGAACACTCAGAAATGGAGGTGGGTGACCAGAGGAAGAAGAAAGGGAAATTTTCCCTCAGAAAACGCGACCTTGGCCTTATATACATGTCCCTGACCGACATGCCACGCTGATGGCGCCACTCTGGCGTTGATGGTGCCAAAATCCAGTGCATCTGGCGCCTTTGGCGCCACTTTGGCGCTCCTGGCGCCAATTTCCAGCATCTGTGGCGTTCCTGGCGCCACTCTAGCGCTGATGGCGCCAAAAATCGTGAAAAATAGCCTTGAACTACAGTGCCACGCTATTAGTGCCAGATCCCACGCTATCAGCGCCAGCTACAGTGAAAATAATATTATTTTATTAATTTTTTTATTTTTTTTTATTTTTTTTGCAAAACTTTGGTTATTATAAATTTCTTATAAGTGTTTTTTTTATCCTTTTTGGATAAATGATTATTGCATTTTGAACTTAAAATTAGAAGAAGGTTAATTGCATGATATTCATACTTCTTCCAAATGATGATAGCATTAGATGATGTTCAGTACCGAGCAATCACACAACAATCGAGATAGGAGAAAGAGAGAAAGGGAAGAAGAAAACAAGACACAGAATTTACCCTGATTCACCCAATGTGGATTACATCCAGCTATTCACTATATTTCCTCACACATACTCGTTCAATGCACTCAGGTTACAAGTAAATATATAGGCTTAGAAATCCTAAGCACTGTAACTATTCATGAGCCCAAGCCCAAACTACAAATAATAAAACACGAGGCCAACAACAGTATTGGGCCTCGAAAAAAGTTCCGAGAGTGCTGCCGTGCATATATGCTGAAGGCACAGTATGAACCATACCCAACAGATGGCGCTAATAACTTGTCTTGGATTATTTTTTCTAAATGGTACAATGATTTGCTACAATTCACCGTATATTTATCTTTGATGTGTAGCTTTCAAAGCACTTGGGAAGCTGATATTTGACATTGGATTGATGTTGGCATATCACTGCGATCAATATGGTAAGGCAGCATTCGATATTTAATTTGGCTTTAGACAAAGGCATCTTGAAATGCCTATGTTGTTATCCTAGATTTCTATTTCATACGAATTGTTTCTGTGAGAAGTCAAACTATTTTTCAAGTAAAGATTTCTTCACTAGTTGAAGTGACATTTCTTATAATATTGAACCTCTTATTCTCCTAATGGTTTTACGTGGAATAGCAATAATAATCTGGTCTAGAGATTCTATTTTGAAATAAAAACACATGATTTCATTCTTACCCCCCGAGTTTAATATAATAATTTATACTTGAATCCCACAAACATTTCTAGTTGTCCTTTTGCGCCTGCATGAATATATATTAACAAGTTACAAATGATGTTTAACAGAGTCCTAGATGGCAACTCTTTGTCTTCTTGGTGTGGATGGCGTACTGACCACGGTTCACTGACAGGTTGTTATTATATATTATATATATTGGATATGGGCTGTGCTTTCATATATTTTCACTCGGTGTAATATAAAATTCCTAGTTAACTTAATTAGAGAAGTCCATGGATATTAAGAACATAAACTGTTGCCAAGAGTTGCAATATTATAGTTCTTCAGATGCCATCATATTTGCCTAAGGGCCTGTTTGGATGTTGGCTTCTCTAGAAGCACTTCTAGAAGAGAAAAGTAAGAAGAAAAAAATGAAATGAGCTTTTTCATAAGCTAGAATAAGTATTCCATTAGCTAATTTGTAGATGTCATCTCATCTTTTAGAGAAGCTACATTGGTGAGCTTCTACAAATTAGCTAATGAAGAGCTTATTTTTACTTATGGAGAAGCTCATCTCCTCTTTTTGCTCTTATTTTCTTCTTTTAGAAGTGCTTCTAGAGAAGCTTACCCAAACAGGTCCTAATTTCCATTTCAATTCAATCGGTAGGTCTGACTTGTGGTATGTTTACGAGAGAGGGTGTAGAAATTGCTTGCCCTGATAGTGCTGCTGGCCTCCATATTCGAACAACAAATAATCAAATTATCAAAGTATACATTCTTTTTTCTAGAATTACAAGTAACAATGGATATATAAATGATAATTTTTTTACATAATTGCAACCTTAAAATCTGTTCTTGGTTCATCTTTCTTTCAATGTGAAGAACCCATCCTTCCTTGGCGGGTAAATGTTAGTAAAATGTCTCCTTTCTTTTTACAGTGTTGAGTGATCTTGTACTGGAAATTTTTTGTGAAGTGGATGCAGATAATTTATATCAATCTGCTGTGGATGATACATTTTAGATAGGGAAATGCCAATAACACACTCTTTGACCAATACTTGTTGAGTGATCTTGCACTGGAAATTTTTTGTAAAGTGGATGCAAATAATTTATATCAATCTGCTGTGGACGATACATTTTAGATAGGGAAATGCCAATAACACACTCTTTGACCAATACTCTTCAATGAGGAGTACAAGTGACTCACATGAATTTCATCCAATAATGGCATGTTCAAAAGAGTATGCTGCTAGCATTCAATCTTTTAGATACGTCATAATATTTTCTTTGGTAGATAAATATGGCAATTCAAATGACAACATTGAGGATTAACAAGTTTATGATACATGAGCTGCTAGAAATATTCCTTGACTTCAAACAATAAAATCATTTCATGGATCTTTTTCTTCTGAAAAATGATGTTGGCTTGCATGCATTTTGAGGGTTTTAAAATTGTAAAACCTGACATATGCCTCTATGGTTGCAAATATGAAGCTTAGAATTTTTGTGAATTAGTACAATGCATTTACTCATTGTTTATTATAGGTTGTCTATGGAAAAGATGATATAGCATACCAAATTGGTGAAACCATGATAGAACTGGACCAGAAACAGAGAATGTGTGTATTATTATTGTGGTGCCTCCAACATCCAAGACAGAATATAGATGAGTTTCGAGGTCTCACCACCCTCCATTTCCTAATCCCCCATTCCCTCTAATTCTCCTCTAATTGACTATTTATAGTTTCTGAACTAACTAACAGTTAGTTATCCTAGTTGTTCTAACTAACTGACAATTACTAAGACTCTTAGCTCTTCCAAGGATATTTCCTAACATACCTCTTTCCTCATCTATCAATACCCCCCCTTCAAGATGGACCTTGTCCTCAAGGTCAAGTTGAGGAAAAACAGTCTGCCTTTCATTAGCAAGGGTCTTCTTTCTCCTCTTCTTCCATAATCATCAATTTGAACTGTTTATTCTTACACACATGACTAGGATTATACTTCTCTTCACAGGTGAAACATTCTTCTTTCCTCATCTTCTCATTTACTTCCGCGGGTGACAAATTATGGAAGGTTCTTCTACCTTGCCATCCACTAGATCCTGTTTTACCAGCATTAGTATGGAAGGTTCTTCAACTCTATATTCCATCAAGTGTTTTGGTTCATGGAGCCTTACCTCAGTGCTGATCTCTTCTTTCAGCCCCTTGAGAAACACCTCCACCAAAAACGGTTCCTCCAACCCTTCACCATTCCGACATGTTTCTCGAATTGGCCTATGAATTCTTGCACTGTTTCTTCCTGTTCCAATGCCAGCAATGCCTGAAAAGGATTTACTAGGTTAGACACTTGAAACCTTTGGGAGATTGCGATCTTGAACCCTTCCCAAGAATGATTTGGGTTCCAAGATTCCCACCAGTGAACCACCCTAAAGTTTCTTTGTCCATGGCAACCATCACTGCTTTAAGCTTATCCTCTTATCTTATAGCTTGCAACCGAAAATACCTTTCTATCTTTGTTAACCAGCCCATCGGATCTTATCCATCGAATATTGACATTTCAAGAGTTTTCCACCGATTGCTGCCCTACGCAACTCCCCTTATTCCCTCTATCGAATCGTCCGCGTGAACGTTCGATTCGGGAGGTTTCTTCTCCCATGTTGCAGCTAATCGATGTATCATCCCTTCTATTGAACTCAGTCGCGCCTCCACCGCTTCGCGATTCTCCTCTATCACCTTCTCCTTGGCTTCCATACGTGTCTCCATTCTCGTGTTCGGCTTCGTCACCATTAACTGTTCCCAAGCTCCTAGATTGGAGCTCTGATACCAATTGTAGAATTAGACCAAAAATAGAGAATGTGTGTATTATTATTGTGGTGCCTCCAACACCCAAGACAAAATACATATGAGTTTCAAGATCTGACCACCCTCTACTTCTTAATCCCCCATTCCCTCTAATCCCTTTTATTTGACTATTTATAGTTTCTTAACTAACTAATAGTTAATATCCTAGCTGCTCTAACTAACTAACTAACAGTTACTAAGGCGCTTATCTCTTCCAAGGATATTTCCTAACATGCCCCTTTCCTCATCTATCAAACCACTGAAATACTTTCTAGAGGTTATCTTTGTGCAACACCTCATTGTGTTAGGTAATTTAAAAATTCCAATTACATGCATAATGTTATCGCCCCTATTTTGTTTTGTAGCATATGTCATGGTCTTCCTGTTGACACAAGTTGTTTTATGTATTCCTTCTTCTGTCTTTATAATTTACATCATTGGTTGGTTGTATACATGCTAATTGTTGATGTCATAATTATATCTCTCATCGTGCTTTTCTTCTATAGTTATTGGCAATTTTCTTATTAGGATGCTTTATAAGGTTCATTTTTTATTGTGTTATTATTTAATTGCAAGGGTTGGGAAATGGGATGCTAGTGCCTGGTGGTTTCAGTAAAAGATGGCATTTGCAAAGTTTGCCTGGAGACCTACTCAATCATACATAGATAGGTGCCCAATGCCTTTGTTGTGACAAAATTGTAGTATTAAGTTTGATATGTCAAATATTTATTTATTTATTATTTCATTAATACTTATAGATAAATTATTAAATAAATGTTTCCGGTAATGTTCACCATATATTGGAAATATAGTACCATTCTGTGTCCCTCAGATTGCAGCCTGATCTGGTCTAGATATTCCCAATGCAATTTCTTTAACTGTCAAGTGTTCCTGTTTTTTTGGTTTATACTAGTAGTTTTTTGTAATAAAAAATGAATGTTATGATACTTGTAGGCTCCTAAGGGGGAGGAGTCCTCTGGTATTGAGTGCTCGACATTTGCATTATTCATGCAGCCTGACTGGTATGTTCTCTAAGCCTGGGCAATAATGCTAGACTGCTCTGTTGCTTAAATTAGGTTTGGAGCTATCAGCTATCTTCAATTGTAGAATACAAGTTAGCATGCTAGAACATTAGAGACATCTGAGGTCAATGATGAATCTGAGCTCAATTCTATAATAATATGTCAATAATTATGCTTTTCAGGGATGAAAAGCTTAATTTTCCCGAGGAAGTTCACATTCATAAAGAGGTATGTATTCTTGACGTCATGATCATTCTTCACATTCAGCATGAAACAAGACACCATATGAGATTTGAATGAGTAAAAGATGACATTGAAAAACAAAGAAAGAAAGAAAGAAAGAAAGAAAGAAAGAAAGAAAAGAGAAGAAAAGGAGAGACTTTGCATTATCATCTGTGACATGCAAGGCAATAACATTTCAGGTTACACAAAGTAGGTTTTTTCTAGGTAACCTCTGAATTTACTGGATGGTGGAACCGGAGAATATTTCATGTTTAAGAACTACAAATCATCTCACTTTGAAATCTGTGAACCTAGCATTCTGCATGGTATTATGTTGGCATCTAGATGATACGGCCCGAACCTGCTTCCCCCTTGGTATTAAAAGAGGTAAGCCGCATTTCTAAAGTCAAGAATGGGCTTATGGGCTGAATTTTTATCATTTTTCCCCCAGCTTATTCCATCAAATGCTGCCCTTACTTTTGGAGAGTATTCAGAGATGCTGCTTGACAAATATTACCACCATAAACAGTAATGTTTACATCTTAGCCATTGATATTGATTATTAATCAAAATCGATCTACTTTTTTGGTATTTGTTTTAGCTTCACTTCTATCTGCTTCATTTTGCTCTGGTTCTCTGATGGTGATTTGATAAACCGTTCCTTTTTTGCAGGAACTAACTTGTTACTTCTCTGCTAACAAGCACAACTGGTTGAAGAGACTTAGCCTGTTAATTCATGAGACTAAAATAAAATTGTGTGAATGTGTAGTCGCTATTGGATAATAGCAAAAGAAAAGGATAACTGGGTTAGGTTACAAGTGTAACTGGTTGAAGAGACTTGGCCTGTTAATTCACGGGTAAATGTGTAGTCGCTATTGGGGTAAAAGCAAAATAAAAAAGAAAATTCTTATAGATTACGTGGAATAGCAACATGATTCCCTGGGGACAGAAATATAGCCCATTTAATTTAGTTAACAGGATATTAACTTATGGGATGGAATGAAAGTTACTGTAAAATCCAATACTTATGTTCTTTTTCTTTAATGGGAAGTAATGCAATGATATAACCTACTTGTGATAGGATTTAAGCATCGAGTTTAAAGTAGAAACTACATAGTTGCTCGACCAAACATTGGCTAATTACTTTTCTAAGATGTGGACATGCTAATAAACGCATTGAATTCAATGCCATCTCGGAGGAAAAGTTGCTCGACCAAACATACGAGACATATAACATGAATCTGCAGGCAAACACCGGCAGATAGATCAAATTAAATAAACAAAATATACGATTTAGATAATTTTATATATTTTTAGGTTACTTAATTTAACATAAAAGATAGCTATTATTTAATTCATGAGTTTTTTTTCCTTTGTAAAACCAAACAAAATCCGGTGTCTCTTTCACCAACTAACATAACAAGAAAATGCCCACCAACTAACCTAATGTTACAAATCAATAACTTTTTTTTGTTAAAAGTTGCAAATTTATTATAACAAATTAAGCCTATATTAAAATAACAATTTTTTAAGAGAATTTGTATTTATTTAATATATTTTGTATAACTTTTTTATACACATCTAGAAAGGGAAGAGAGAAAAATGTAGGATAAATTATTGATGAAATATGAATAAATAAAAAATATTATAAATTTCTTTATAGAATATTATGAATCAATTGATTAACATAGTTTTTTTTTTATAATTTATTGATAACGATAATTGTGTACTTTGGTAATTCATTGTCGAAACGACTCCACATGATTTTTCTATCATCGTGGAGAGTTTAACAATTTTAAACGAATAATTCTACGCATTCTAGAATTACAAAACCACAATAGAGTTTAACAGTATTATTTTCAACAATTTTATTCTTAACAGCATTATAAGTTTTTGTTTTAAACAGAGTAGAAATTAAAATAAAATATATTTCAGCTTCAGAGTTTCAATCCTCAACCAAAGCAGATTGAGCATAAATGACTTGACTTTAAAATCAAAATTAGTTTTATTCAAAATCTGTTTTTGTAAATACTTATACAAACAAGTAAATTAAACTACACCAGGTTTTCAATTTTATGAGACTTAATATTTGATGTTCTATGATAGAGTTGTATGAATAACCATGTTAAAGCTTAATTTCCTCTCTTAAGTAAGACATGCTCGTAAAATTACACGATTATAAATAAATAAGGAAGGAAGTATCCAATATGCAGCTATAGAAATTAATAAGTTGGATAAAGTTTCGGAAAAGATAGAAATTGAGTGACACAACTTATTATTATGGAAATATTTAATTTTATTGTACTTAAATCTTTTGGATGCCGACTTCTTGGCACGCCTTGTGCTTTGTTGGTATACCACTTCATCAATAAAATTATTTGCTTATAAAAAATGTTAGTATTTAATTTTGAGTAAATGGTATACTTACAGAAAAACAAGTACCCACTCTTAATTTTTTGGAAATGGAAGAATTCATGAAAGGGTTTATTTGGGGTAATACAATACTACTAAACAGTATAGTAAGATGGATGGAGAAACTAAAATTGTATAAGGTTTTTTGAATGGAAAAAAGGTGGGGGAAAGAAGCAGAGGGTTGATGGGTGACTAGGCATATTCAATAATTCAATCTTATCTCGAATAAACTAGCCGACATGTTGTTTTCTGCCGCCAAAGTGACCAGTGGCCACATACTACATTTGCATCTGATAGTTGCTACAGTCAAACCTTTTATTTCCTGTGTTGAGAAAAACGTGATTGGGTAAGGACAATAAATGCCACCACTTGGCGGGGGGGTTGTATTTGGAAACGAAATTTCGTAACACAATCCATATTCCATACTATATATGGCTAGCACACGGATTCTTATTCTTCTAATTTTTTCATTTTATCTACTCTTCTTCCTAATTTAATCCATTGCTTATGGAATCATCCTTCTGCAACTTTCTCCTCCCTCTTTTTTTGACCATTTTGGATTTTTTTCTTTGTCCTTCCCGCTGAATACATATATATTCCTTCTAGACCAGTATGAACTCAATGCATCTAATAAAAACATGCAAATTTTTCTTTAAATTCTTCTTAGCTTTCCTTTTATTAAATGATAATGGCATTTTTTTTAATTATATTAAATGATAATTGCGTTTTTTATTGGATTCAAAATGAATGATGGTATTTTATTCTTTCATAAATTATTAGTTGAAGGTAAGAAATAATATTTTGTTCGAGTAACAAAATAGTTATAAGCAATAAAATTCTTTATCATAATATTTGATGTGTTTGTATATGCTTCTTCTTTCATGTACTGTGCGACCAATTGGATGAGTTTATTTATTGAAAAAAAAGAAGAAGACTAATATGTGTGAAGTATTTTGGGCCAAAAACATCTTGTTAAAATAGCGTTTGGAAATTGTGGCCTAATTTTCTGATCCGCGTAAAGTATAATACAATACGACCGTAGTATAAGATTGTGATTGTGACATGAAAATCGAACAACATAATGCATGGTGAATTGACATTAACGTAGAAAAGTGGGGCCCCAAAGCAAGTTGAAGATCAAAAGAGAGATGGAGTATTACTAAACAAACGAGTGGACCCCAACTTGTTCTATAAAACAAGCTGAGACGGTTGGGCTAATGTAATCATTCTCTCTCTTCAAAGTGCAAAAACCAAACCTCGTCAAAGGTTTTAGTTTGAGTTTGAGTTTGATTCATCGTGGTATCTAAGCATGACTCTCTCCCAATCTTGCCGGAAAACAAGCCTTCGAAAACGGTGCTATCTGGTTGCAAAGCAGCAGAAGACGCGCTTCTACATCTTCGGACGCTGCATAGCCATGCTCCTCTGCTGGCACGACCACACTATTTCCGATTAGATCCTTCACTCTAACTTGCGTTTCAGCTATGAAAGCATTGAAATTTCGATTTTTTTCCATATGGGCACCCACCCTCGGCGTCACGTTATTGCTTTTGCCATACCCGACAACAAAGAGGGGTGTAGGAAAGTGGACGATTAAAATTCAATGAAGATCAATCACTGCAAATGCAAATTGGGTTGTGTTGTGTCTCTTGAGATTGAATTGAAGAATTCTTGGAGCACAAGGTGGAAAAAATTAGGTCTTTGAAACTGGTGGCTTATAGGGTTAGTTGATCAGGGAAAAGATAAGGTCTTGAAATTAATTGGACCCGTCTGAGTTGAGTACGCAAAAGTTGGGTACTTGATTGGCTTCGCTGCCGTGTAATTACTATTGTAATTATCTGACCTTGTTTTAGACAACAGTTTTATTGAGCTGAAACAAGTGTTCTCCAAAAGTGCTGCTATCTTTCCATGACAATTATTTTTTTATTCATAAATTTGGTTACTTAAGATTACCTACTGCGTGTGAATTTGCTTGCTCTCCCTCGCCCATTTTTAAACGGATTGAGGGTTGAGACCACGATTTCGGTTATGTGAAGAACACATAATGAAGGATTGGTGTACTGTACTTAATTGTTGACAAAGAACTTGTGATAGTTAACTAGAGTTTGTCATAGAAGATCATTCCCTTTATAGATCTGTTATCAACTTCTTAGCTTTTGAAATCGTTTTGTATACTAAAACGTAAGTGCCACCTAAACTTGTTAACTATCTCAATCACTATGTAGGCCGAGAAAGATTGGCACCATGAATATGAAATTTTCAGATTGTTTCATGAGGTTTAGATTGGTGGCAGAACATACCAAGAATTGGCTCTGCCTTTGATACCCAGATTAGTGATCATCATTATTGATCCCAATACATATACATCTATACATCCAGCATAGGTATCCACATAATTAAGATATTGCATTTGAAATTCTAGATGCATCTCCAAAATTCATGTGTGTGATAAGATGTGAAGGTAATAGTATTTAATAAAATGATTGTAAACAATCGTAAATAGTTGTGAATAATGATAAGATAAAAGCAATGTCCTATTTTTTTAGGGATGTAGTCATGTAGATAAACTATTCCCATGACCCACATCCTATTCCTCTGTATCAGTTAATTAAAGTTAGTTTGACGTTACTGAATTGAATCAGCTCCTCACACATCCATAAGGGATGAGACCACTATTATTCACTCTGGAAAACTGAAAGTGTAGGTGTAAAAAGGGAGACTATAGGAATTATGAATTCATTAAACTGTGTACTACACAAAATGTGTTGGAACTTAGCATGGCTAATGAAATTGAAAGAAGAAACATGGTTAAGAAATAAACTCAGAAACAATAACACAATTACACACATGAAACCGATACTAACTACTACTAAGCATATTCCCAAATGTGGAAAGCCATGAATCAGTAACGAGAAAAGCAATAAAAGAACTGGCAGCAAACATCTAAAAACAGGAAAGTGCATGATACAGAAAACTGGACAGGAAGAGCAAATAAAAGAAATAACTAATGTTTTTCATTTATTCCCTCATGTTTACTTTGCTGTAAGCATGGCAGGAGAACACGACAACTCCCTCGTCCTAAAACTTTGTCAAATCTTCAATCAAGGGATTGAGATAAACATTGATGTCATTTTCTGGCTGTCTTGGATTCGATATCATCATAAAGAACATCATGTATTTTCACTTCATACACAACCAAGGAGGCAAATTGTAAATGACTAGCAAAACAAGTCATGAACTATGCTGAGTGTTTAAACTGCCATAGGGATTCATTTCATCACTGGCAAGTCCAAGCTTAAGATTTCTTGCCTCTTCGTCAAAATTCGAATACAAACGATTAATCTTCTTTTACTGGGAGGAATCAGCCAGATGGCAGAGCATTCCATCACAATTTCTCATTCTTTGCTTGGAGACTGATCATGGATAGATTGCCTACAAAGAATAACCTAAGAAGAAGGAATGTGGAAATTAATGATGTCAGCTGCCCATTTTGCAGAATTCATGATGAGAACGCGTCTCACTTATTTTTCAGCTGTGCTAAAATCATGTCGTTATGGTGGAAATCGTTGTGTTGAGTAAACATAGTGGGTGTATTCTCGAAAACTCTGAAAGATCATTTCCTTCAACACTCCTACTGCAATCTTAATGGACTTAGGGTATGGCGGTGGCAAACTTGTGTTTTTCTAACTTGTATGGCTTCATGCTTTTTTTCATCTCAGGAAATCTTAGATGATGACGATAAAAAGTTGAAGGGACTGAAAAATGAGATGGGTGAAGGAGTCTACAAGGTTGTGGTGACAACTTTGACAGAGATAAATATATATAATCCAAGTAGGCGGTATATAACCTCTGAATTATGGAATTATGAAGAGGGAAAGAGGGCTACTTACTCTTTCTATGTCTTCACACATATTTTTCCTTTTATTTTAGAAATTCCATGGACTTTGGGTGATTTGCAAAGACCACCGTGAAGGATCTCTAACAGTTTTTGAAGTTTCAGATTAGTTTCTTTGACCATGAAGGACCTCGGTGAATCGACACCACCAACCACTATGAGGAATACCCTTTAAGTGGTTTCGAGCCCCTTTCGATCCATTTGTTTGTTTGTTTGTTTGTTATATGCTTAAACCAACCCAACCTATCTGTAATAATCGCCATCCACCTAATCCGAGACCCAACAAAATTGAGAGTGCAAATGGTCGATTACGGTCCAACATTTTTTGCTTGCGGTTTTCATCGGTTTGAAGTTTTTTGGCTTGAAAACGACTGGTGCTCAGCCCTAACTAGCATTGGTCATGTGTGAAAGATACTTCATGCTATAAAACAAATAATTCTAAAGATTGAATAGATTAAAAGATACTTGGGTTTGGATCAGGTTTGACCCAAACACAAAAAATACTCAATCAAACTGTTTAGGTTTATTTGGATCAATTTGGGTTTGCGGATGACCCTTACCCGTAAACAACCGTGATCTCCTCCACACGATAATGGTTCATAGTATCACAAATGAAGTTGTATTTCTCATAACTAATCAGTTGGCCTGAGGTCTCCCCATAAAATTGAAAAAGAGTCATCAAGTTTTTCAGATTTTTCTTTATTCCTTTGCAAAAACACAAATGTCATTAGCATAAAGAACATGAGTTGAGATGTCAACACCTTTTGGACCAGTCATAGGTAGAAGCATATATTGTTGTCACTCTTATTCTTAATTGTTTTATGAGTGAGTTAAAAATCTTAATCTTGTATTTTTTTTTTTCAGAACGTAAAATATACCTTAAAAAAATTCCCTTAAAGTTTGTATAATTTTTTGGTATGTCAATATGTTTATAAATAAAAAAAATGTTTGTGAAAAGTAATACTTACATAACAAACACTATTTACAGAATATTGATGAAATTAATTTTAGATATATAATAATTAATACAAATATATGAATATGTTATTAAAGTACTCAATAATTATATTAAAACTTATCAGTTCGTCATCAGGTGTTGATTAGTAAGTTTGTCAATTTATTTTTTATTCACTTAATTGCTATTTTTTTCTCTTTTTTTTTTTTCGTTCAAAAACCGTGCATTGGAGGAAGGCCAATGCTAGTTATAAAAATATAAACCATGATTTTAATATAAAATTATTTTTAGTCGAAAATCAATGACTTATGTTGCAAGTTTCAGTATTGAAAAAATGGCAAAGGAGCCCAAGAAAGCGAGGCCCAAACTGAAAGCGTAAAGCGGCCCGGCCCACGACGATGTTTCTTGGGGCGTACGTTTGTTCGCCGATGCCGGAGCTGACCTTTGAGGAGGAAGCGGTACTCGATGGGGCCCAGGTTTTCGGTGCGTCTGATGAGCTTGCCGCAGAACTCGGTGTCGAGCATTCTGTCGTTGGGGGGGCTTGTAGCATTGGTAGTTTAGGATGTAGCACTCCCTATCCCTTTTCTCGTCGAACATCTTCCAGATGAGGAAACGCGCGTACAACGTTGGAACCAGGTAGAGCAACTCCATGGTAGTGTATGCGTGTCTGTGTAGAGAGAGAGAAGAAGAAGATGTGAAGCATATATAATTTAAATCGGTTCTTCCAAACCTACATCGGTTTGCAAGAACCGATGTTGATATACGGCATATCGGTTTTGGGAGAACTGATTTAGAGGGTACCTTTTCCACATCGATTTTCCAGTAGTCGAATTTTTTTGTTGCTAAAAACTGAATCGGTTTTCTGTAGAACCGATGCAGATTTTAAATAATTATATAATGTAAATTATTTATTGAAAATTATTTATTGGCTTAACCTACACATATTCAGTCTATACATCTTGAAACCAAATCTATATCTCTTCACTTCGATTCAAGTTTGGTGGTCTCAGATTGTGCATATGCACATCAGTGGTAGAGGAAAGATGGGTTTGCCTTAAAGGTGATAGAAAAAAGGAACCTGATATATGCCGAGAACTTTATGATGACAAAATCCCATCTGCAATTATATATTTTACATTCAATTATCTTTTCGTTAAATTTACTTAAATATTTAATCATTGATCTGACTGTATTTAAAATATTCCAGAATAGGAGGTGTCTCACTTGGATCTAACTTTTTTGTGTTTCTTTTGTCACATGCTTGGTCACAAGTACGCATTTATGATCTTTCCGTACTTCCTTTACAATTGCTGCAATGTCTCCTCTCATGCCCTATTACGTTTTCTGAAGCTGCGTGCTTAAAATAAAATATTTCTAGCACTAGCATTAGATGTTAATGTTATGTTATTGATGCCTCAGCAGATGCATATCCGATCCCTGTTTCCCGTTTGATAGTTTAGGGAGGCACGGAGGGAAAAAATTAGTTATTTTGTTCATATTACAAAAAAAAGAACCTCGAAAACAATTAGCATCTAAGTGTCACCAGAAATCATTAGGTACCAAACATTTTTAACTAGTCTGTGTCTGTGTGCGCACATTGAAATATGTTAAAAAAAGGTTTGCTCTACGTAAACAGCTTGTAAAAATATATCATATTCTATGTAAGATATGCACTATATATTATACATTGATTGAGGGTTGAAAACTTGAAATGGCTCATGAGTTCATTTTCTTAGGTGGAAATGTCACCACTTAGAGCAGGTATATATTTGAACAGAACGTTAGACATGAGACATCTATTATCCATGGATTCTTAATTAGCCTATATGACTCAGCAAATGAACGTCAAACTAGGAAGTTTTGAATGATTGTGGTAATACAAACTGTACTTTTGATTATGGACAAGGCTATGCAACTAATTGGTCACGTGTGCAAGTATACTCTTCGAGGAAGTCCATACTCCAAAACATCATTTTATTAAAATTCTCACGTGTTACAGGAAGAAAAGGAAAGGATAAATATAGTCACCAAGACCGACACAATATTTTTATCTTCACATACAATGCAAACTATAAATCACTAGTATTAGGTATGGTAAAAGCAGTGTTCAGGCGACAGGATACACTATAACTTGATCAATAACAGGGCCACAAAGAGATCCGTAGTCATGAATTCTTGTATGGTAGAAAGAGCTATAGAATGTGATTCTTGTTCTGTTTTCAATCGCTCTGAACTTGAAACTCACAGTCTTGAATTTGCCCTTTCCCTCAGATTTGAAGGGAACTTTGAGGTTATCTTTTGCTGCAAACGCTTCAACCATCATTGATCCATGACAACCATTTCTGGCGTCTCCAATTGTGAACTTCATGTTGTAAATTTTGTTGGGAACTGTTCTGAGAATTTGGGCAATGACACTTTCCCTGCCTGCAATAAGCTCTACTGCTCCCTGTCCAAATGGGACATTGAAATGCTTTGCATCTATGAACTTCACGGCTTTGAGGGATTCAATCATCCAACCAGGGAGTGGAGACACATAATCTTCTTGCTCGGGAGGAAGCAGAACACCATTTGTTGAGTTGAAAATAGGGAATGGACCCTCCTCAAACCCCGGATTTTTAACCAAATTAGCTGCAAGAGATCATATTGTATATAGTCTTATTAGTCACCCAAATAAGCAAAACACAACTCCCAAAGCAAGGCATAGAGAAAACATATAATTGATATTCTCGTAAATTGAAAAACTCGATAACATGTGACATAAAGATTAACCAAGACTATGGACACTTAATGGTTCTAAACCATCGCATGTCCATAATGTTGACTAAATTTTACATGACATGTAATCAGATTTTTCAATATACGAGAAAAGGTTAATAAAACTCGACTATGCATCACGTAGAGTTTAACACAAAACTATGGTGGTGTAGACCATGCAATAATTTCTGTCATTTATCTGGACTGTCTAGTGTAACACATGATTTTACCAAGGACGGATTTGGAAAACACTAGAAAAGTGAGTTGCATCTTGTAACTGATAACAGAGCAAGGCAACGAGATCTGACAAATTAGGTTGGCATTATTTTGCAAACATATCAAATAAGTGATGTGATATGTTTAATTACCTCTTGTAGGCTTTGGAGGGCAAAACTCTGCGATAGCAACGGCATCCAAGAGTGGACCACAAGCAGGGTCTTCTTGAATTCCAGGGTTGTGGAGTATCACTTTGGCAACAGAAGAAGTGGGCCGGAAACCCCAAGCGATAACATCACCATTGAGGCTATAAAGGGTCTGCAAAGGAACATCTCCAGATTGTGGAGGCACTGAGATCCTTAAAACCTCATCTTGAGCACAAGTCCTTGAGGCTCCTAGAATTAGAGCATACCACTTGCCAGGTTTGACCTTTATGGTTTGTGAGATTGAGGCCTCATTTCCAAGCCTCACAGCATGCACTCCATGACTAACTGGGAAGTACATACCCCCAGGTTGTGGTCCCCCTGAGACATACTCAACATGACCACTGATCTCCCATTTTGGAAGAGCATGTTTCCCAATCAGTCTCGTTTTCTTGAGGTATTTAGGGTTTGGCTTCTCCTCAAAGTTACCATTCTTGAGGTAAACTGTCAAGCACAACATGTTACATTACATGTGAAAATTGTAACATATGTCAATGGAAAATGTTTAATATAATGTTGTCATCAGAATATGTGAAAGGGCATCAAAAGAGAGTATCACCTTCGGGCAACCTGTGTGGAACTGCTGCAAAAGCTGAAGCAGCACATAGCATAACCAGAGAAAGTGTGAATATGAATGTCTCTGACATTCTCACCAACCACCTAAACAAGACAAGCAAATGTGGATGTGTAACTAAGAAGTGGGGTTGCCAAGGAAGAGAAGTGTCTTAGTGTGCAAGAGCAGAGGATGAAGCTCTACTCCGTTTTATGCTGCAACAGCAGACCACACGTTGCTAACAATTCGCCTTTTTCCATGCTTTCTCCATCTATGCAGTGCAGTGAATTGCAAGTTTGTTTTATTAAATAAAATGTAGACTTCAAATATTTAATGGATGAACATGGGGTTTTCTTAAATTTTCATTTCTAAGTGTATCAAAAATATCAAGAAACATTAATTTAACATACTTTATTAAATATTTTTAATCATTGGAATAAATATTAAATAATTTTATATGGCATTAAGAAAAATAACATTAGATTATAGATGACGTTTAAATCTATTGTTTATTTATAAAAATATTAAAAATGTAACTATTTATTTGTTAACCAATGTCCTTAATTCTTTAACCATTATCTTATGATACTAATTAACATTTTTCTATAAAAAAAATATGAGATTAATTAATGTTTACTAGAATAGAGATAGATTAATTTAATCGTTTGACTTTTCCGACCTAATTTTTATCCGTATTACCTGCGACGGGCATCTAGCTTGGCCTTATTGAGTTAGCAGTTTCATTATGAACCAGGCCTCCACATGCTTCTCTTGTATAGATCGGAAGGAACCCAGTTGCAGTGGGTATTTCATAAAAATATTAGTTTTATTTAATATGATATTATATATAAAATTAAACGATTTAAACTATTTTTTTACCAAATATATTGTTGTATTATTTCCTTTATAATTTTTTATTTTATTTTAATCTCATATAATGCTCCAATTGAAAGACGATTCTCATATGCAATTTTAAAATAATATTCTCTCTCTCTCTCTCTCTCTCTCTATATATATATATATATATATATGTTCAGAGAAATACTTCCACAGTATTATGCAGATCTCACAACTTGTTAATGAATACTATATTAGATGTAAATATATATATATATATATATATAAATAACATGAATAATTTTTTTTACAGCAATATGAATACTTATTATGACTACAAATAAGAAAAAATTACAGAGGCAAAAAATTCTTCGTATTCATTTTTTGTTAAAAGCATTAATTGATGTGGTATAACAGGGAAATTTTATAGCTAAAGCACGGAATAAAAAGATACAATCATCCTTCAAATCATCTAAGAGTTAATGAAATATATAATTAAGACATGATGAAAATACAGACAAATAATATTGAAACTTGAGTTAAAAACATTAATTAATGTTGGATAGCAGGGAAATTTTATAGGTAAATCAAGTAATAATAAAAGATAAAAGTCATCTTCAATTCATCCAAGAGTTAATGTTTTTCACAATGAAAGGTCTAAGTCAAACCAGTAATAATCAAATTAAACTGAATTGGTGACCCTTGAAAATCAATAAATAGACGGGTTAATTTGGATTCTTTTAATCAATTTAATGGATTTAATCTGATTCGTACGTGAACATGCATCCTTAATCAACCCCTCCCGAGTTGTGAATAGTGTTTTCCCCTAATGAAACATTTTCTATTGATGAGTTAGGAACTGATGAAGGTAGTATCATGTCTTTCGTAATTTCAAACCTCTGTCAATTTGTGGGATTCTATTAATTATATCATAGTTAGGAACTGATGAAGGTAGTATCATGTCTTTTGTAATTTCAAAGCCTATTATGTTTGTGGGATATCAATTGATACTACATTAGTTAGGAACTGATGGAGGTAGGATCGTGTCCTGTTTAATTTCAAACACAATGTTCATTACATGCATGCATGGCTTTTGTTTGGACCACCTGCATTCTTAATTGTGTTAATTACCAAAACATAGGATAGATTTATAACTGCTGCCTAGCTAGTAGTTCTTCACTCTTTTAAGTATTAATGTTGTCCACCGTAGATCCGTGTTTGTCAGTTGCCTGTTTTCTTTGTTGCCCCATTTAGTAGGAGAGGGAAAGTGTGGCATGCATGCATGTCATCTTGTTATTAATTCTTATCCATCATTATTAAGCTTATAACGCCTCTCACGAGACCTACATGTCGTGTTTATATGATTCAAGTTTATTTTGCTTACCTATTACTAGTACGGCAAAAAAAAAAAAAAAAAAAACTTCCCCCCACCTCAAACCAAGGGAAAAGATGCTGAAAAGAGTAATTGTTCTTGTCTTTACAATGAAAAGTATCTGATCAAAACTGTTCTTGGTAAAATTAACTCGGCAATTAGTTGTTCACTGATTAACAAACTGAATTTGTTGTAACATGCAATGCATGCAGGAATACGGTGCAAAAAGTAGAAAATTGACAAATGGTAAAATATTAAAAAATGTTTTTCATTTATTAGCTTTAATTTCATTCTTTCAAATAAGATAAATGGTCTAATTAATTTCACCTTGATAAATATTTTATATTATAAAGATATGTTAAATAAAAAATATAATTTATCTTATTATATTTTGTTAAAATAAAATAAAAATACTTAACCAAAAAAAAATAAACCATATATACTTTAAAAAATAAAATAAACAAAAAAATTTATAAATATATTTTATATGTATTTTTAATGTATTTTGTAAATTAGATTATATAAAACATATAAAATGGGTTAGTATTTATATATTTTAAAATCTATATAAAATATATTACTTAAATTTTTTGTTATTAGTAATTATTA
>PYAF01000564.1:309567-328390 GCA_007407185.1 Glycine tomentella
GTTCACTGCAATGGACATAGAAAATGCTTTAAATGAAGATGATGGAAATGATTGCAATGAAAAGCTTATGCATCTCCCAGGTTCACAAACTTTCATTTCCATTATTGATTGAATTATTTACTGAATCAGAAACCTGTAAGTTGCTGTAATTTTCTTCTAGTTTGAGTAGCAGCACAACTTGAACTAAATTTTTTTACAGGCCAAACTAAATTAATTTATCCAAATCAAAATTGTAAGAATATACCTTATCACTTATTCAGAATAAAAAAAAAATAGTATCTAAAGCTATTAAGTATTAGAGAAAATGGTGGGATTGATATAAATAAAGCTTGAGGAATGCTACGCTCTAACGTAATTTGGAAATCAGACTACATTCCTTTTATATGAATAAATATTGGAAATCAGAGCACATTCCTTTTATAGTTTTAGATAAATAAATATTCGAGCTCCTGTGACTTGGAAATCATTGAATGTAATTTTATCTAATTTTTTTGCATATTGAATAAGCTATTGCCGATATGTCATTTATACTATATTTCTTTAATATAAATTAAGAAATTTATTATACTAGATAGAGGCCGTATTATATACAGTGAAATATGGAGAGAATAAAAAGAGAGAGTAGAGTTAAAAAAAGGTAAAAAAATAAAATAAAATGGTGACTAGTATGTTTTAAATGATATTGTAACTGTTAATTAAAAAATTAATAACATATATATAATAAAGATTTAAATATGTTTTTCTTTCTTGACTCAAACATTTTAACAGTAAACAGGTTCCTGCTTTGGTTTTGGACTGTGAACCCAATATTGATTTCAGCAAGGATATTGAAGCAAAGAGGCAGTAAGATAACTATCTTTTACTCAGTTATTTGTTTAAATTTGGTTACCATGATCTTAAAATTTTGTTTTGTCAGACCTTTTTTTGTTTTTTTGCCTCTGTTTCAATATTATGACTCTTAATTGTATTGAAACAAAGAGGCAGTAAGTAAACTTCTCCTATAAGTCCTCAACCATCACAAAGAAAAGAGCAACCGGCAGTGTTTATGCTTTCTGTGAAAGGAAATCCATTGATGGAAATAATGAGAAAAATGAATTATGATTTTCCCTTTGTTTCTATTGAACTTTTGGAGGTTGGTTGGAATATTTCACTGTGTAGATCTTAACTGTTAAATGAAAAATCCATTTATCTATTCCTGCTACCAAGAAAGCTGACATCAAGATATTTTTTAACAACTTTTTTTTTCCACATACTCTCTTTGGCATGTGTTTGCAAGTGCAGGACATGCTGGTAACACTGCTTGGAATGTCTCTAAGATACGGAAGGCCATCAATCCAGCCTCTTCAGCAAATGCTGCAGGAGCACTGACAAATTTTGCCAAGAATAGAAATGTTATATATTAAATTCCTATCATGTACTGCTTTATGTTTGACAATTAATGGTGAAGGCATAAAATTTTTGCCTATATATATATATATTCCAATATAAATTTGGTTGGTATAAACATTACACATTATTTAATCTTATTTGACTATTTTTTGATTTAATCTTGTTCCATTTTTATTTCAGTCAATCGTTTGTTGGATTATATGGTGAAGAAATATGAATTATTTGACTATTTTGTTAATTAATGGGAAATCGAAAAATAAACAACGTTTTTTTTTTTTAAATTGGGAACATCAAAGTCGGTTATTTAGAAAACTGACTTTGTATCTAAGCCTTCTAAGTCGGTTATTTAGAAAAACTGACTTTGTATCCAAGCCTTTTAAGTCGGTTATTTAGAAAAACTGACTTTGTATCCAAGTCTTCTAAGTCGGTTTTTTAGAATAACTGACTTTGTATCGAAACTTTCAAAGTCGGTTTTTTAAAATAACCGACTTAGATTGTACGAATTTTAATAAAAAAAATAAAAAAAAATTCAAAGTCGGTTTTAAATAAAACCGACGTTGTAGGCTTGCCTTCATGACGACGTCCGAAACAAGGCCGGTTCTGGAACCGACTTTGAATGCCTAAAACAACCGACCTTGAAAGTTGCTGTTGTAGTACTCACTGCAGAGGGTTTTGACTTCTTTAATTTTTTTTTATTTGTTATGTTTGAAAGTCAAATTAATGACATCAAAATATAGCAATACGCTACTCTCTAAATTGGCTTTGATTCTGCCTTGAATTTTGATCTTAATCTATGTTTCGTTTATGTTTATTTATAAGGTGAAGATATCCCCCCAATGCAGTTGAGGGATGGTGTATTCATCTGTATAATGCAGTTGTATGATTGCGACCATTCTTTAATTCTCACTATAGTATAGCCCAAGCTGAATATTCAGAGATTATTGACAAACACAACTTAAGAACCACCAATTATCATTTTTCCTTTGTGGGTCTTCTGATCTAATCTCTGCTGTGTCTCTGGTCTGCATGCTCGTTTATCCTTTGATGTTTGAGAGTGAAGCAATGAGTGACTTGTGTTTTCCATATATAGAGAGAGGTGTCAATCTATCAGATCTCCCTCTCATTTGTTTAGGGTAGCTTTTCATATTTCTTTAATTTTCTGGCTTTTCTGGATATACTCAATCTGATTGGCCATGCTATATAGATTAAGTGCTTTGTTGTTAACTCAATCTGATTAGCTCATGGAAGTGTAAATTTCATCTCATGCATCTCTATATCCAAGGTGGATTTTGTTAAATGCTTTGTTGTTCTTCTGACATTTGTAAACTGGAAAGTTGAGAATAAAATTGATATTTGTTTATGTATTCTGTAGTAGGATTCTCTTTGGGGTAAGAATATAAAAGGCAAGGTATACTTTTAGAGCGAAACTTTCTATTTTTCTGTTTAGTCTCTTTTAAATGTTTGCGGGTAAGAATATAAGATTCATGCGTTTTTTCTATTTTTTCTCTCCTGTTATAGCACTTTCTCCATATCTATTGTATGCTTTATTTTTTTATCACTGTATCATGTACGAAGCATGCATAGTTATACCAAGATTTACCACTGTCCCAATGGTGCTAAGAAGTCAGATTGTGGTATATATTCCATTTCAGGTTTAAAAGCAGAGCAAAAGTTGATTCTTCTATTTTGTAGCAGTGTCAGATTGTGGTATATATTCCATTTCAGGTTTAAAAGCCGAGTAAAAGTTGGTTGTTGTGTTTTGTATGCCTTTCAAAATACCAATGTGAGCTAATGTTCAGTAGGATGCAAGGATCTTTGTTTTCTGAACATCCTTTTATTTTCTGTTTTTTTTTTTTTTTTTTTGTGACATAATTCCTGTATATCTTTTATTTTCAGCTTTCACTGACACAATATTTTTAATTGTTTCATGCTCTTAATTTCTGTATTAATCTTGGGAGCAGCCACATTTTTGTTTAAAATATGCTTTTCTATTTTGAAGGTTTGAACATCGAGAAGAAGGCAGAAAGGACTGCTTAAGGCAACATGGATCACTGTCTCTATCCATGGTCTCACTCCCCGCAATTGAATCAATTGTTGACTCCTTCCCTTAAAATCTCACAAAAAAGTCGACGTGGCCGATGAAGGCAATGATATGTGGGCTTAAATAATGTCATTAAATGTGTCTGTGGTTTTCGTTTGGAACAAAGAAAGTCAACTTCAAGATTTTTAAATTTGTCAAGATTTGTCCTTATGTTTTCTCCCAAAGAATCTCTCAGGAATCCTGAGTAGCAAGTATTGTACTTTCACTCTGAGCTGTGTTGCACTGCATGTGAGCAACTATGTTTAGTTTGTAAATAAGGACTCACGCATATTCCTTTGCTTTTTTAGAAAAATGCAAAAGGTTAGAGCTTTCGAACATCTGTGAATTTAGACAAACCCTTCTAGTATTTTAAGGCAGGTGGTAACCATTTTGAGAAAGAAGCTTACTTAACCTTTATCTCACTTCTTCTATCGCCAACCAACTCGGAGAAAAGGATTCTCTTTCAAGTCCGCATCAACAAAATAATTTCATTTATAGAAGACACACCCAGTTACCCACCACATCATTTAAACATGCGGTCAAAAATTACCAACTGCATTGATAAATTAATACAAGGTTGTTATAGTTTAACAAATGATTTTGAGTTCAATTCTGAATATTTAGTTACGTTGAATACATGAATAAATAGTTTTGTTGTGCATAGTAATATTTTTTTATTGGTTGGAATAAAAAACAAATATCAAAAGATTTATAACAATTCAAGTATTATGTTCAACCAACTGAGCTTCTTTTGATGTCAAAGTAATCTTTTTTAACTTGAAAATGATTGTCTCACAAATATCATAATATTCAAGGGAGTCATAAGGTGGTTTTGAGGAAAGGACATAAGGGTTGGAGTCAGGGGCGGATCCAAAAAAAATAAATAAGGGAAGCACCAGTGGCATCCGCACATTTAGTGACAAGGGTTTGGGGACAGCGTCCAAGAAATTGTTTTTTAAAAGAAAATTTAAAGGAACAAACAATTATAAATCATAATCTAAAGGAACAAATAAATTACTATTTAGTTAGTTCTCACCTAATTTAGAATTTTGAACAATACTGTCAATACATATATTATATTTTGTCAATCCATTTTGAAATACGAAAGAAACTGTAAAAAGTAATAAAGGGGGTACAGTAAGCATCATTTTGGTCTGGCCCATATTAAACACAAATAAAAAACTGTTATCAAATTTTAAGACCTAGGATATTTTGAAGAAAATAATAAAAATAAAAGGTATATAAGTAATTTCATGGACAAATTCAAGGGGGGCACTTGCCCCCCTTCTCCACTACTTCGGTCCCTGGTTGGAGTAACGAGGAGATGATGGATTTGAATTCTTTAACTAACATAACATATTAATTATTAATATTTGTCTATAAAAAAATTATTACAATATTCAATATTATTAAGGATAAGTATGGATGACAAAAGACATTCTCATTTTTTTCTCTCTTTCAATTTTCCACAAGGTAAGTCTAAGATTAGACTGCTTGTGGAAGCTGATAAGAATTATTGACCACTTAACATACTTAATACTTCCTTAACTATGCAACAAATTCTCTACAATTAAATAATAATACATGATTTAATTATTTTGAGTCTCGTATTAATTCAATAATTCATAAAGAAGGGTGTGACAGCTTGGATGCTGCACGTGAGGAGAAGGAAAATGGTCCGATCAAAACCTTGAAATAGATGTTATCCCAATTCGGAAAGGGGATAAAAGAAATGTGGAAAAATTACAAATAAATAAATCTTTAAATAGAATTTTTTTTCTTTTTCAAACAACAAAACTACATTAACCAAGTCTTGCCTCGTTAGGTGAAATTATTGTTGCGAATTATTCAAAACCTAACTATATATTTAAAAAAAATCAAATTTTAAATTATTATTGTACATAAAATACATTTTTGTACTTTTTTATTTCTATTCTATGATAAATACATATTTTTTTGCAAATGTGTAAATTAATTAAAAAACATATGAGAAGTAAGAATATAATTGATAAAAATAAGTAATTAATTATAACTTAAACTTTGAAAATACGGATAAATATAAACAAAAATTCTTTAAAAAAAAAAAGATGACACATAAAAAAACGGAGTAATTAATTGTTGTTTCTCAACAATCCTTCTTAATTACTAACTTCCCAACATCAAATATTGTTGATCTTATACTCCCTTCATCTCATAAGACATGTCATTAAAATATATATATAAAAAAATAAGTTTCAAAATAAGTATTATTTTAGCTTTTTATTATAATATTGATTACTTTTCTTTTTCATTTATACTCCTATAATACATTTTAGAATGTTGCTGTTGTGTATTTGTGTTACATTGTTTCAAGCAAAGAAGGTTAAAAATAAGTTACTTTTATAAAATTGTTATACTTTCATGTATTTATTAGTCTTTCTTGAATTGTATAAATAAAATCTAAAATGACAATTATTATAAGGTGTTACTTTTTTTTTCTTGGAAAATATGCTAACAAATAATTACAGCTTCAAGAGGCCCAGAATACAAAAATGGGAATGGATGTGTATTGTGTTAGTGTAACTCCATGAAGTCCATCACAGTTGATGGGAGGACTTCATTTTACATAGCCATATGCGACAATCTTCAAAAATTTATTTTAACCCTTTTAAGAAAGCTAGGTTTCTGTTCATTTAAATTATTTGGTCCTCTTTTTCTTCCATGTAATTTGTCCAACGAATCAGACATTATTGCAAATCTCTAGACTGCTACAAAGATTTTCTTTTTTGGAAATTCTTATAAAAGTGATTCAATTCACCTAAAGATGTTATTTAGGTACAGACACAAAAGAACTGACTCTTGATGGAATTGTTGGAGCCTTTTGACTTTTTTATCGGCCTTTGCAGAACCAAGCTTCCATTCCATGATAACCCTTTTCCCTTCTATGGAAAAAAAGTGATTTATTAATTCTAAGAGTACAGTTTTTCTAAAAGGCAAAAAGAAAAGGTATAAAACAACCTCCAACCACAAAATTCCTATAATAATTTCGGAGTCTTGGGCTAATTGCTGCAGCATATACATGGTTGTAGAAATTAATTACATTAAAAATAATAAGGGGTCTTGAGTCAACTATTCATTAATTATACTAATTTTCTATCCGTCGCACAGGACAATTTCATAAATTCAAAAGAGAGAGATATGTAGCAAGTTAGTTTCTGAGCTGTAAAGCCTTAATCTAAGGAAAGGAATATAAATTTTCTCACCTGTAGCTAACAGTTAAACGGTAAAAGACACTCATTGTTCTTGTTTCTTGGATTATGAAACAACACTTCTTATTTGTCTTCGTAGTGGATGCCATTGTCTGTACTACAAACCATTTTGCCTGCACCAATGGCTGACGGAGTGAAGATAACTTAGCGTCTGTGTAGTCATTTTCTTGGGTAACAGCTTACAGCTATTCAATTCCGAAATACAAAATTAATTAATTGTCTTTTGGTTCTACTGATCTTGATCTCTCAGACAGGACAACTTAAATTTAAGAGGAAACCTCAGAATTCTGATGAGGGCAATTTTTAGTCATAAAAAAAGAGTGAACTATTGTATTCAATCTATTAAAGGGTTCTAGGTATAGACTTGGACTTGGTCTGTTCCTCTTAAACTAATCGAATATTGCCCTTTCAAATGGACTTGCTGTCTGCATTGTTATTATTGTGAAACTCAAAATCAAACCATTTAAGGTGGCATAGTTTAATTGGCTTACTCTTAGATAATTTTATGAATAATAATTGGATTTGTGTACCACGTTCACGTATTGTTGTGATGCCATTTCAGTGTTTCGTCGTGTATACTGATTTTTTTCGGTTTTTCTAATTGAAGAATAAAATCTGGTTATATTGTGCTTTGATAAGTTAAATTATGCCAATTTTACGCTTCCTTATAATTAGATAATTAATGTATTAATTAAAAGAATACGTATGGTGTTTTATTTTCAAAATTATCATCCCTAGGTGTAAGTAAAGAGAATTGATCTATAGACTGATGAGTTGCTCACCATATTCATAAGCCTTCGATGAAAAAGTACCTCCAATGACGAGGAAGAAGAAATGGCCCGAGACAGTTAATACTTAACAGAGGGAAATGTAGTACGGCACAGAAAGTAGAATTCTGATCACCCAAAATGAGTTTTAAGGGTTATCAACATAATTGAGGTAGGAAAATGTTTCTTACCTATCAATGTTAAGAAAATCTTATTGATGCAATTAATTTAATTTGTTTATACGTGTAAGTATACAAATAATGTGCAGAAATGCTTGTTAAAAAAGTGTCCACCCTCTCATGAAAATCCCTCCATTTTTTCACCAAAAGGGGGTGTAGATAGTCCGGTCCACTCGAATGCCATCATGAAAAGGAAGACAGAAGCAAAAGCATAGAAATAATAGCCCTATTTTTTCATTAGAAATCCCTCCATGCCACTATTATCTCTTTGTCCTGGCATGACCAATGACTGTTGGCCAAAAGGATAAGGAAAACAGGAGGCAAATACATTGGTTGAATGGTATCTTGATGAGTCTTAGCTGCACCAAAAAAATAAAATATTGATGAGTCTTGGAATATTCATAATATGATCATTTAGTTCTAATATGTGTGTAGGATAGAATTTTTTTGTCACTCTCTCATTTCTTATAATGACTGAAAATATATTTATTATAACAGTCAATAATTTAAACTGTTTTAAAAAAAATAAAAAATTTAAATTACATATTTTACTAAAAATATTATTTAGTTCTCAAGTTTCTTATTTTTAAGATTCTTATTATTTATTAATTATATATTATTTGAATTAAAATATAATAAATATACGATTCATTTAAATATATATAATTAAAATAAATTTTTAATCAAAGTGATGTTTGGGGATGAGATTTAATTGAAAATTTTCATCCTCATCATTCTTAAACTTCGACCCCAAATTTGTTCTGTCTTTGACCGGAAAGAGAATAGGTGGAGAGCTAAAGTGATCTTTTATTTGCTCTTCTGCCATGCCTAAATCCTAATTTTATCACTTTTGTTAGACTAATTATTTTAAAGTTAAATCTAGTTGACTTTGAAAGCATTTAATTAGATCCATAAGTATCCCAAAATCACTTGAATCATTTTAGCTAGGGTGGAAAAAATGTATCGTTTACTAAAAAAGAATTTCACTTTTACTATCCTATAAAACTGGTATGGATAAATCCCATCCTTTTATAGTAAATAATCACGGTATACAGTTTAAAAAAGAAAAAGGGAAAATAAAAACTGAGTACACGCTTACTTATTTTAAAGAAATAATGGTAGGTGCTAAATGTATAAATCTTGGAAGTGATAGATGGATATGGAGTGAGTGTTAAGATTCATGATGAAAGGTTGGGTTTGGCAATTGCAATGATTAGTATAAACGAAAAGATAAGGACGCTTAGAAAAACAAAATGGACGGTTTTGTAGCGGGGGATGATTGTTAATTTGAGAATCAAACGTGGGTTACCAGCACATGCAATGTTGATTGATCTTATGCCACGTACATCTTAAGAACGCCAAAAGCCTATAGGCCAAAACAAGGATTTTTTATATTTATCAAATATAATATTAAGAAACATGACTTAATTTGATTTGATTTCATTCCAGCCACCAGGGCTCACTACCCAACAGCAAACTTTTATAGAATAGCTAGAAAAGCTACTGTTAAAACAATTTTCTAATAAACACAAGTGTCAAACTACCGGAAAACCTCACTTGTTTTGTCATTTACCCCTGTTTATAGTCTTACTCTTAAAGTTGCATTAGAAGAAACTAAGTTTTTTTTTTAATACTAACATAATAAAATTATTTTTAAAGTGAATAAGTAAACGTGCATCTCCTCTCAAAAAAAGAGTAAACGTGCATCTATTTTTAAAACTTTAGTGAATTATGTATTTCAAACTAAATTAATGGTAAATAGAACATTATTTGTTCAAAGAATTTTTCTATCTATCTATATATATATATATATATATAAACATATAAATAAATAAATAGGCCAGGAGTACTAACAAAATACCATTTTTAATACATTCTTTATTATTAGTCAAATGGAACTCATTAAATAAAAAGTCATGTATAATTTTTTAATTTTTAATAAATTTCAATCAATAATAAAAATATATTTAAAAATTATTAGAAAATGTGTTGTTAACAATTTTACTTATATATCTTTTTAAAGATTTTTGGTTGAGATTAAATAGGAAGAAAAGAAGAAGAAAAAAATTTATATGGGTGTCATACTTTTATCTTTCTACTTTAATTTAAATATTTTTTTTCTCTTTTCTTTTTCATTCTTTTCTCTTCTCTCCAACCAAATAATCCCTTAAAAAATTACATTAGAGTTTTTTCTAGAAATTAGTAAATGCTAAAAATATCTTAAATGATTGATTCTTGAGTTCTTAACTTACTTTTGTAAACCTTACAATGTCTTAAATTTTATAACTCCAACAATTTTTTAGTACAATACCAAAGTTCTTAACTTAGTTTGATGGAATCGATAAAAATAAAAATAAAAAACTTACTTTGATGGATCCTACAAATGACCCCACATCCTTATAATTTTATTTTCATTTTTTTATTTTAGCTTAAAATAATACTTTATTTGCATAATAATTTTAAAATATAATTTGCACTATATTATATATTTTTTTAGAAGCAAAATAATTTATTATATTTTATTACCATAAACATTCATATAATTTTTATTTACAGTGATTCAATGCTAAATTTCTTTCTAAAATTAGTTAAATTGTGCACAACAATTTCTTTCTCCAAAGCTTGTTTCAATATCTTCATATGGTGGTGAATTTCTTCACACTCATATCAGCTTCTCCCTTCAATTTATTCACATTCAAACACTCTATCTCATGCTGCTCCCTCTTTCTGTGTCTCTCCAACGCGTTTGAGTCCTCTCCAGTGTCTCCCTGCCTTTAAGAAAACAAACAAGTCTCTCCAGTCTCCAACTATTTTGAAACGATTTATATATTAGACATTTTGGATTAATAAAAAAAAGGGATAAAATTAAATCCGAAAATATTAATAAACTTAAAAAATGCATCACAATCTTGTGAGATTACCTTGTCGGTCCCTACATAACACATGTTGCATTAGAGAGAGAAACTTCCAATTCTAGTCAAAAAAATAGATTTTGCAATTAACTATTTTCAGTAATTTACAAGGACCACTCGAGATTGTTATGTTGACTAATGAACAATAGCTTGAGTCTTCACTAAGTGTTGGTGGTGAAAGTTTTACTTCCTCCGTCTTTTACTAGTGTTGTCTAATTACTTTTACGACTAAAAATAATAAACTTCTGTTTTGCAATAATTTGTCACTAAATACAATACTTAAAATAAAAAAAATTAACTCATGTCATACCATTCAAATTTTCAAACCAGGACTTCTAATCGCGTGATTTCCTCGAGAAAACTAGGCAGAAATAACGCAGAACGAATCATGCTTCCAATTGAAGTTAACAATGCTTACTTTTATATATATATATATATATATATAACACAATTTGCCTCACATTTCTCACATTTGTTAAGAACTTAAGGTGGCATAATTATAGTGAGTATATAGAAAACGAATGAGAATCAAGAATTCAAATCATGCGATTTCCTTGAGGAAATTGAATTAAGATGACATAATACAGAATCACACATGGTATAACACAGTTGATATATAGTCATATCCTTTGAACATGTGGTTAAGAGGTTGAACTCCATACCCATGTGTATTGAACAACATTCATTAGGAATGATTAACCTCTTAAATAAATTTACTTTCAAGTTATTAGTCTCTGACTTCTAACTAGGAGGTATCTTGGGTTAAAAAAAACAAAATGAATAATGAATTTATGACTCGAGTTTGCAACTGGAGCTTAATAATGCTCCTTATACGTCACAATTACTACTTAGATGACAAAATCACTGTATATAAATGTACAGAGAGATAAGAAACAGAGGACTGCTATTTAGTACGACAAATCACCCCACAAATTGCACGAAATGAAACATCAACGGCTAAACTTTTGTCCAAAACAAATATTTAGTTGAAAAACAATATAATCAAACTGGAAATTAACTGAATGCATTCTTCGTGTGTTTTTAACGAAAACCATTTCGTACGTTTCATAAGTATACAGAAAAATAAATGAGAGGGATGAATATAATTATATGAAAACGGTATAAATGTGAGACGTAACTGAAAAATATTGCAATTGGATACAATTCTCAAGTAAATATATGATTACAAAGAGGTTGTAAAAAATGTGATTACAAAGAGCTCATAATATTTTTTCTTTTTCTCTAATTTCACTTATGCGAGGTTTGTAATATTTTATTTCGGTGTATTAATTTAGTTTTACCAGATTTCAAATAGTTAACAGGGTGCAGCATATTTCTGGATTAAGAGACTTAAAGTTCTGTGGCTAAAGCATAATTTTGTTCGTCTCTCAATAGTTGCACGTGAAATAGGACCAGAAGAGTAACAGACATACAAGAATTGTACTGCTAAGCATAGAAACCGGAAACTTCAAGATTTAAAATATTCCCACTTTCTGCTACGTTGCTGTCTCTATTAGTATTACCTAAGCAGTTGCAATTTTGTGATAATGCAAATTCTTCATATACTGATCACAACATGACTAATCGAAACTTTGCTATTGGCTTAGTGGGCCCCATTACACCACCACTTATGGAAGTGGAGAGACCTTAATATTTTGTCATTTTCTCTTTGTTTTGCATAAAATTTCATCCTATGCCAAACTAGCATATTAATCTACGCCACAATTTTCTGAAACCAAACTTGGCCCAAGGTTAATGATATTTGCTTGATTAAAATATAGTGCTACTTTAATGCCAATGGGAGGATGCAAAGTCTAAGGCAAACTTGACTACTTAACAAGAAATCTCTTTGTTGATACATTACAGTACCTTTAAAACGCACTCGGTAAGTTGTAATTAATTTAAAGGATCCTTACTCCTTGTTCCAACACATATGGATAACGACTAGCTAAAAGATTTTGATCCTACCATGGGTAGATGAAGAAGGAACCAAAGAATGACCAGGTAATAAATAGAGCATACAACAACAGGCGCAATAATTCAAAATCTTATTTGAAATAAGCCGAGAAATTAACAGATCAAAAAACCAAAAGCTGGTAACAGAATTGCAAAAAAAAAAAAGGACCACGGCAGTGCTGGTATTGAAATTTTATTTGAGCTACATACAAACAGGTTATTCAACCAACAAGCAATGGTAGATTTTTTACAATTTTTCTGCAGCAGCTTCATGTATTAGTTTTTAGAATTGTTCCTGAATCATTCATACAATGGCTTTTGCATTTGTTTTTGAGGGGGAAACAAAATCTTTTGGCAAAGCTTTTTGAACAACGTTAAGGGGACATCAGGAATGTGCCCTTCAATCCAAAAACCTACTAAAAATGAATCTGAAATCCACAAATAATGAACTAACAACAAATCTACACAATTTGAAAGCAAGGAAAGTTCACAAGCCTAGGCATCATCACTCCAATCAAGTGTCTCAGCAATTAACTTCAAACTAGATAACCTCAGCAGCAACAGAATTCAAATTCTTCGAATTCGAACCAGAAACCCCATCCTGTTTCGAAGTAGTCTCACTCTGACCTAAAATCTGGCCTTTACTCAAGCCAAATGCATCCTTGTCACTTCCACAAGGCCGGTACAGATTCCTCCCTCTTATGGAATATCTTCCACTCCCAAACCTGCTGGAGCTACCAGAAACTTGTTCAGCTGATTTAGAACTATGCCCATCAGCATCTCTAAGAAATTCAGGCTCCTCAGTGGTAGCCATCAAGTCCATCAAGTTGCGGTTGAACCCCAAATCAGAATACACCCTCCTAGAATACCTCATTGCAGACTTTGACAACCTGCCATCCAAAGCATCAAACTTTCCTTCCTCCACACCTTCCAGCGTAGAACTGAATTGACCATTATTCCTTGCCGCCGCTGCTTCGACCGGGCGCCCCGCAGTCTCAACCATCATGCAAGGGTTGTTAAAACCATTCCACGAATGAAGAGGCACCAATTTACACAACCAACAAAGCCAAGTAACAACCTCCTTCATAGAAGGCCTTCTCTCCCTGCAAGACCTCACACACTTGGCAGCAATCACAGCCAACTGCTTCCTCACAATCGGATCCTTGGGGGGTGCTATTCTAGGATCATAAACAGCCAACAACTTCCCTTTCTTAATAAGAGGAATAGCCCAATCCACAATAGAAGGAGGTGAATAAGTGATATCAATGGCCTTCCTTCCACTTATAATCTCCAACAGCAAAATCCCAAAACTAAAAACATCAGTTTTGGTGCTTAAGTTATCAGGAGTGACATAACAAGGATCAAGATAGCCCATGGTGCCAGCAGGAGGAGTGGACCTGAGTCTGTAATCATCAACATGGCCTCTTAAGGCCAAACCAAAATCACCTAACCTTGCATTGTAGCTGCGGTCGATGAGAACATTGGCGGATTTGATGTCACGGTGAATCACGGGAGGGGTTGAGGAGTGAAGAGTGTCAATGGCTTTTGAGGTTTGCAAAGCCAAACGAATCCTCCTACCCCAATTGGGAGGCCTTGGAGAGGAATGAAGAACATCGTAGAGGGTGCCATTGCTCATGAACTCAAACACCAAAAGCCGGTCTCTTGAATCATTATTGGTGAAACCGACCAGATTGACCAACCTCGGGCTCTGGATGTTGGACAAGATGTCGATCTCGTTGTCGACCTCGTTTGTGATCTCGGAGGGTGCGGAAGAAGAGACCGGTCGGGGAACATTATGGTGTGGCCGCGATGGACGCTTCACCGCCACGGGACGGCCGCGGACGACGGCTTTGTAGACGAAGCCGTGGCTCCCTTTGCCGAGGAGCTTGCGGTCGGAGAAGCCATTGGTGGCAGCTTCGAGGTCACTGTACTGAAACTCTTGGATCTTGATGCTGCTGCTTTTCTCTTTCTCTTTTGAAGAGGACACCAAATTGGAGGTTGAGACAGCGGATTCAGCTCTGCAAGAAAGGTAGAGGTATCCCATCATCAATTCAAAAGTTTGTGGCTTTTTAATGAATGAATCAACAAGGTGTGGTGGAGATGAGCATAGAACAAGCAGAATGCATAGATAGACGGAATGGAACAAAACAAAATAAAAGCAGGGCAAAGATTTTGTGTTTGTGAGTGTTACAAATCAGTATCACAAAAACGAAATTTTATGTTGTGTTATGGGATTGTAAAATTGTGCAACTGTTTTTCATCCTTTATTAAACTTAAATGCTCTGTGTGAGTCTCGGGGGATGTGTACTTAATTTTGTATGTCTATTTCTTTCTCTCTACAAATTAGACAGAGAAAAAAAAAAGAGAAAGTAGGGACCCACTCCTTGGAAGAATCTAACGGTATATTACTTTATTTTTCATTTATTTATTTATATAAAATGTTGCACAAAATTAACGTACAGCTCACGTTTCTCTTCTCATTCTGGAAAATACAGCGAATGCAACTAAGATGTTTGTATTGTTTATGTAGGTTTGTTGTGCTTCTAAATCGGTTCATACGATAAGAATTAAGAAGATTCACGGATTGGGTTAGATGGCTTGAATTAAATTCAGAAACCAACTTCATCCTCACCTGTGATGTACTTCAACTTTTTTTTTTTATTAACCATACTTCATTCAGAAACCAACCTCCTTTCGTCTTTTATGGTTGGAGAAGGGGGAACGGATAAAAAACGTTATAGATTGATTGCTGAGAATTTAACGCATATATTAATTGTCCGATTAAGTTTACTAAAAAGAAATTAATCTCTCAAAATAACAAATTACCTTACAAATTTCAAATCTTTGCTAAGAAGTTGTACCAAAAAAGCTATGCTAAGAAAAACACTTATTTACAATTTTCAACTATATATTTCAAGTAACTCTAAAAAAAAACTATATATTTCAAGTAAGATTGTCTTTACTTCTTACAAGAAAAGAAAAACATAATAAAGTGAAATCATAGCATGTTTAAATTATTATACATAGTATATTATGGTTTGAATAAAGTAATATTTTAATTTATTTTCACTCGTACATGAAAGAAAACTGAGTATAAGTTACATTTATCACGTTATTTTTAAACATTTTATTTCATAATTGACTTGTTAGGAGTTTTTTTTAGAGATTAATATATGTTAGTATGAAATTGATAACTTTATACATACATCTCTTTAAAAAAATGACTGCAAATAAAATGTTCTTCTAAAAAAATGAAGTAAATTGTTTCTTAAATAAATTAAATATTTTATCTACATAAATAATGTCTATTAAAATATATACTCCCTATTCACCAAAAAAAAACTCCAAATCATAATTTAAGTCATTTTAACCGCACTAAAAGTGTTTTTTTAGTAGTAATCGACCCAATATCATATTCAAACAAATTTATTAATTTGTCAAACATATTATTTATAAATATAAACAAAATTACGTTTTCCAAATTGGGTTCAGATATAATTTGAAACTATTTCTTCTCCATCGAAGTCATAGCTGCATCATTTTTGTCATCTCTCTCTATTATCGTATTCCACTTTGTCATCTTCACCCTTTACTCATAAATCAAAAGAATCTTCACCCTTTACTCACTACATGAGTTTAATCCAAATTTTGTACTTATTGTGGTGATTTCTCTGAATTCTATCTCAGTGTGAGGGCTTGTTTTTGTACACGCAAACATCGCGTGAGGATTTTTTGTTATTGTAAACAAAAACTATTAAGTTATATTTTTCTAAGAGAACTATTAAATAGTATTAAAATAATTAAAATTTAAAAAATGAAAACATTTTTTTAAAATAGCCATGTTATGTTATGTGATCAATAATTAATTTTTAATCCTCGTCATTCAATTTGTATGGCATAAATTTATACTACACATTTCTTGAGGTCTTGATTTTAAAACCATTTGTACAGTAAATCCATCATTTTCATGAATCACGCCATTCTTAGTTTGAATATTTGTGTAGAATTCTTTATTTCTAGATGTTAGAATTTTCAATGCAAATTTTAGCAATTGAGGTGTATTTCAACTGAGTAATGTTATACTATTGTTTTACTGATCTTTTAATTTTCTTTGAAATATTATAAAATAAAAAATAAATTCATTTAAAATTTTAAAACAAAAAAAAATTAATTCTTTTTCAGCAAGTATAGTAAGAAGATTTGTAAAAAAATATCGTAAAAAATTTTAAAATTATTAAATTCAAATTATGACTATTTTTCCTATGAAAATGAAATTTATTTATTTCAAAATGTGAGGTAGATTTTATCTTGTTCAAATGAAAATGAAGTGGTGAGCTTCATTGACCAGCATTTTCCCTGTGAAGTTTCCAACCTTTTCAAATTTTCAAAGTTTTTAGTGTTAAAAAATATTAAAATGAAATTTAAGGTTATATGGGCCCCTACATGAAATTAATCAGATATGGGTATGTTCTTTGTGTACATCAAACCAACCCAATTCTTAGTAGGCACCGCACTTTTGTAGCCCAAGTGGCTAAATGTGGGAGCTGTGCTTTACCTTACTCGAAAGGCACCCCATAACTTCCCTATTCTATATGGCACTCCCACGTGGCTACTCCACCCACTTCATTTTCAATTCTTCATGCTTCCACATTATCATCATCTTACAAACTCTTCACAGATAACTAACCAAAATGTTAAAAATATTTAGTACTATGCATAAGATAGAAATGTTTGTTATGTAGTTAGTCGTTCAAAGGAATATACTTTCTAATGAAGAAAGTCTTCTCAAACTTCTGATGTACTAATGATTATCAGTATGTGCTTCCCAAAATAAACAACCTTGTTAGGTGCTTATAGCACAACAAAAATATTTCCTGTTCCATATTATTTTCAGTTGAGACAATGTAGTTTTGGTAACAACTAACAAATATATGTAATTTAATTTAATATTTTAGAAAGAGAAAAAAGATTATAAGTTGCACAATCATTAAATCACAATCATGTATGGTAAATAATTATCTTAAAATAAATAATTTAAACCAAATGTTTATTGTACGTATTATGAAACTGCCATACATGTCACTATTTTTATGTGTTTTTCTATGTATCTAGTAGTTATTTATTTTTTAAATGTTGAGCTTTTATTTTATTTAAAAAAAAAACTATATACTCAAAGTTCAAGTTTTCCATCGAACTTTTCTCGTTAAATATTACTTCATTTTAAAAAAAAATCAAATAAAATTAGTTTTCACCAAGAGTATAACATTACTATTTCAAGTTTTCAATAGCTGAATTACTTATCCAATCACTTGTTATCTCTATCGTCTAGTGGGTTCTTCCTTATGATTGTTTATTAGAATTCTAGTGTTACCATATTTTGTTTTTTTAGTTTGAGTTGGTGAGATGGTGAGATGTCGATGGGATTTTGGCAATTGGTCCAAGAGACAGGTATTCCCACTTAATGGCTGAAAGAAATAAGATAGAGGCAGATGATAGCTATCATGCAAATTTAGGTAGCTGTAATTAATCCGGTATAATTGTAAGTTCAATTCTTTTATTTTATTTTATTTTTTAGCAATGCTAGCTACTATTATCGTTTGTGTGTGTGTGCGCGTGTGGATACTACTGCTATCTTATTAAAAAGATAGAATTACAAATTTTAATAAGCAGGAGCAAGGAGTCTATCATAGTTGACTACAAAATTCATTAACTATATTTATAAAAAAAATATTAAAATCTATTTAGTATGTTAAAATTAAATTTTAATTATAATCACTTAAGCTTAAATAATTTTGAATTTTAGTTCATCTATAAAGGAAAAATATCTTCAATTCTATTCAACGTATCAATTTTAAATTTTAAATTAAATTGAATTTGATATTAAATTTAGAAAATAATATTTGAACAGAATAAAAAGTATAAATAATAATGAAATATCAGCAACATTTGACATAAATGATAACCACTTATGTCCCTTAACCAAATAATATATGATTTGGATCTTGATTGATTCCTTGAATTATAAATCATATTAGAAGGAGAATACTCACTGTGCTCATGATTTCTTGATGAATATTAGTCATTATTAATATAATGACTAGAAAAAAAAAGTTAAATAGAATTCTTAATTAATGAAAAGTCACAAATTAATGAAACTTAATCTTAAAATAATGACAAGTTAGATTTAGAATATAGAGCTGAATTCCACAATTTAAGATAATTGACAAGTATCTTTGAAATTTTATAAATATTTAAAATTAACATGAGATACATGCTAATTAATTCAGCTAGA
>PYAF01000565.1:6115-24598 GCA_007407185.1 Glycine tomentella
AAGACATCCTGATTCTTCTTCAGGCATTGGATAAGCCTGCCTTTGTTTTCTGGGTCACCCTGCTTACCTACCTTGGTGACTTGTCCCGGGGAGACACCGATCTGGACGTCCTCAAGCTCGTCCACCGGCTCGGGTCTCCATTCCTCTACATCTCGCAAGTCGAGCTCCACTAAGTTGACCGGCTTGCGGGATAAGAGCTAGTCGGCCATAGACTCTCGTGGCTCTCCTCGTTGGATCCGCGGTGGGGATGATGGGCCACCCTCTGTCTCCCTGACCGCATTATAGTAACACTATCGGGATTCTTTTTGATCTCCACCGATCGTGATGACTTTGCCAAGGTGCCCTATCATTTTCATTTTCTGATGCTTGGTGGACATCAAAATATCCCACTTGTGAAGTGTGGGTCTGCCCAGAATGATGTTGTATGGTGACGGAAAATCACCGACGGTGAATGTCACCCTTTCCGATCTGAAACCCTCCTTTGTTCCCAGCGTTAATTGGAGGTCGATGGCCCCCTTTAAGCCGGTACCTTCGCTGTTGAAACCGCATAACATAGTTTGACACGGCCTCAAATCTTCCTCCTTCAAATTCATCTTTTTGAAGGCACTCCAGTTAATGATGTCGGCAGAACTGCCGTTGTCGATGAATATCCTTTTGACCCGAAAATTGGCAACGGTCCCTGTTATGACTAGGCCGTCCTCATATCCGGGTACTACTCCTTTCAAGTCGTCCTCGGTAAAATAAATCAGAGGGGGTTTGTCTTTTTTGCTACTCCCGCCGCCGGTTTCCTTGAACTTCGGTCGGTCTCTTACCGGCATTACCTCCTTGAGGTACTTCTTCCGCTGACTTGCCGTGTCGCCTCCTCCCCCCAGTCCTCCTGTGATGACGTTGCATTCGAATTCGGGTTCTGGGAATTCGTCATCCTTCTTGTTTTTCTTGTCATCCCGTGGTTTGTTCTCATGTTGGGCCTTTCTTTTGGCTTGGTGTCCTTGGATTCGAATTACGTACTGGCGCAACTTGCCTTCACGTACGAACCGCTCGATTGCATCTCGAAGCTCCCAACATTGGTCGGTAGTGTGCCCCAGTCCATTGTGAAAATCATAGTACCGGGTGTAGTCCATCCCTTCTCTTCGAACTATGGGAGGAGGTCGGTCGACCTTCCTCATCTCTGTGAAAGCTACTTCTTTCCAAATCTGTCCGCGAGTGGCATTCAGCGGAGCGTATCTATCAAACTTCGCTTCATATTTCCCCAGCCTAGGTCGAGCGTCAGGGAATCCTCGCGGAGGTCGGCCTGCCGGGGTATTAGTTGGATGTCGGCTGGACTATCCAACTTGAAAGTTTTCTGGAGGACGTCGGCTTTTCAGTGAAAGGGGCTTTTTATTCTCCTTAGGAGCTGAGTTAGCGATTTCCATCTGCTCCAATTCTAGATATTTTTTGGACCGGAGTCCAAACTCATTTAGGGACTTTACCGGGTCCTTGTAGATTGACTTAGCAAGTCGGGAAGATCCATGAAGCCCGGCCGACAAGAGGTAGACGTGGACATTTTCATCCAGCCCGTGGACCTGGAAAGCAGCCTTCTTGAACCGATCCAAATAACTCTGCAGTGTCTCCCCATTTTGCTGTCGGATCTTTCCCAACACGAACTCGGATTTTGGCTGTTTCTTGCTTGTGGCGAAATTCAGCAAGAACTTTTGGCCAAAATCCTCAAAGTGACGAATAGTCCTCGGCGGCAGCGAATGGAACCATGTCTGGGCCGGTCCCGTAAGGGTAGTGGCGAAGACTCGAGATATGATGGGCTCCTCAATACCTCGGATGCACATCTGCATGTCAAACTCGTCGATGTGCTCCTGTGGATCTTGACTTCCGTCATACTTTTTCAAGAAGGATCCATCAAAATCCTCCAAGAATGGGGCCTTTACTATACAGTCGACAAATGGACTGTTGTTCTGGTGACCCCGGCTATACTTCCTTCGTTTCATGCCATTGCCTTGACAGGGGTGTCGGATGATCTCACCCGTCGGTCTATCCTCGGTGGCATATTCAGGTGATATGGCCGACGACGAGCGGTGAGCCTCGTGTTGTGAACGTGACGTCCTACCCCGCTCGGAATGATCGACCGGCTCCCTATGGTCGGTTCCGGCTGTTCGAACCGACGGTGCTGTCCTCGGTCTTCTATCCGTTGTACGGTCGGCCCCTACATGATCTTCCGTGTGGTCGGTATTTTGCCGACGTTCCTCTTCTCGTCTGCCGTTGGTATTTTGCCGACGTTCTTCTTCTCGTCTCCTGTTATCACGATCTTCCAATTGGGCAATTAGCCGCTGGATGTCTTCCTGATGTTGAAGTTCATAACGCTTCTCCAAATTCTCCATCCGGGCCATGAGTGACTGGAGAGCATTCTGGACGAAGCGCTGTGAAGCTTCGGAGTTTTCCTGTGCCACCGGTGTGTTGGCCGGCTCAGGAGCTGCAGGTCCCGCACGAGATGAAGCTGTGTGGGACAATGCGTCTTCTGCCACCACATTCTCCGGAATAGGATTCCTGGGTGGGTCTTCGCGTCTAATGTTCCGGTGCCTCTTGATGTTAGCCATTGAGAGATGGTGGGATTCGAAATTTATCGTCCCCACAGACGGCGCCACTGTTCTGCTCAATGAGAACAGAAATGTCCAACAAGTGGTGTTGGATGATTTTATGTTGGATCAAACTCTCTCTCTCCTAAGAAGCTTATGGAAATGAAGCAACTCAAGGAAGAAGATCACAGCACAGTAAACACGACACGTTGGGGGGTGCGGTGTGTGCTTGTGTGAAGGAAAAGAGAGAGCCAGAATTGTGTACCTTTCACCATGACAGAAGCAGTATTTATACCTGGACATCGATAGGGCGGTTGAGCCCCATTATCTCAGGCCAAGCAGTTGAACGTGCAACCTCTCTCCTTGATATGCGGAGATTCTGGTAACTGAAGATTGTAACTGTTCCTCCTTTATTCGAGGTGGTTATTTCGTGGGGAAGATAATATTAAATAGGATATATTGCTTATCCGTAACAATTATCATATTTTCATTTTATATATTGCTCATTATGACATACATTTCTAATTTTCTTCACATAAATTACATTTCGACCACCACTAAAAAGTATACTACAAACTAGTTAATTCCATCCATTAAATACTACTTTGACGAAGAGAATAGGAATGTAGCAATTAAAGGGCCATGCATATATATGACCTACAAAACATCTCTTTCAGCCTTCTATGATTTTTGCCACTTGAGAGAGTGCAACATAGGACGAACCACCTTCGGACAAAGCTTTCACAGCACTTCGTTGAGTCTCTTTTACTCTCTCCCTTATGCCATTGTTCTTCACATTTTCATCACCCTGAAGAACCTCCTTCACCATCCGCGCTATCTCTTCCCTACGCACAACCTTCTTCGTCGGCAACACCGCGGTCCTCACCGCAAGGCCCAACTCCTCCGCCAGCAACGTCGCGTTCATCCTCTGCTCTGCGTACAACGGCCACGCGATCAACGGAACACCGTTCGTCACGCTCTCAAGCGTCGAACCCCATCCACAGTGCGAAAGAAACCCTCCAATAGAACGATGCTTCAGTATTGTTACCTGTGGGGCCCACTTCGGAACCAACAGGCCCACTTTGCGGGTCCTCGATATGAACCCTTCTGGCAAATACTTAGAAACCTCATCCTCCTCGCTTTCACTACTCCCAGTGGTGAAAAATGCCGCGTCCACAGATTCTTCTATAGGTGCGCGCACCACCCAAACAAATCTCTGTTCACTCATCTCCAACCCTAAAGCCAGCTCCCTCATTTGCTCATACGATATCGTTCCTCCACTCCCAAACGATACGTAAACAACCGACTCACTCGGTTGTTCGTCAAGCCACTTCACTAGCGACTCAGTTGAAGAACTTGTTTCTAATTCCGATTCCCTCACTATGGGTCCCACAGCATATACCGGAATCTTCATATTCAGCGCCTCACTTAACAAACCTCCTTCCCTCAACGCTTCAAGGTCTTTACGTTGAAGCTCTTCCCACGTGTTAACCAAGACGCCATCGCTTTGCGGGATTCTGTTTCCTATTTTAAGCAACTCTTTATACTGCCTGTCATTCCGGTCTAGCATGGGGTCAGCCACGTCCTCCGGTCGAACCGGGTTGCAACCCGGAATTTTCAACGCTTCCTTTTGGTCAACGTATTCTCCTTCTATTTTCTCACCCAGCACCGGGGAATACACGACCAAGGCTAGCGTCCAAGCGTTTGAAGCCATGTAGACGTAGCTGAGAATGTTGAGTTCTCTTCCTATGGGTATGGCCTCCGTGCCGAAAACATCAACGATGAGTGCTGAGGGGCGAGGGGTAATTTTGGAAACAATGGATTTAATGACCGGTACGGCTTCGCTCATCATGACGCTCAGCCGAGTCACGACGCCATCGTTTTCGTCAACGAGACTAGTGAGCTCCGGTGAAGGGATGTCGATGACGTGGCAGAAGGATGAGTTTAGTATCTCAGTTTCAGTTTTTGAGGTTTGGGAAGTAACGGCGAGAACAGTGACTTCGAAGTTGTGGTGAAGGACGAAGCGCTTTCCAAGCTCAATCGTTTGGATGAGATGGCCCAGACCAGGGCTTGTGAGAAGAACCACATGTGTGGATTTATGCTGTTCCATAAAGCAAAATTAAAGAACATGCAGTTGTATAAGCTCTGTTGCGTGGGTTGTGTTGAATAGGTTAATTAACTAGGACTCTTATAAAGGGGAAATTAAGAAAGGTGTTCCTTTCATTAAAAACAAGAAACACAGTGATGTGTTAAGGGAAAAATAGCCAACTTGAATTACACTTTCCACTAATTAAAAGGATCACTTCCATACGGCATGTTGATGAAGATATTTTGAGCTTAACTTGAAGATTTTAAGCAATTTGGAAACCTTAATTCAAATGATCAAAGCATTTGATTAATTTTGGGATATATATATATATATATATATATATATATATATATAGTTAATTGGGTTTAGTACGTAACTGTTATTATTGAGTTGATTTAATAATATTTAAGTCTCTTTTTTTAATATTATTTTCGTACATTAAATTTAGACACTTTCTACTCTTGTCACTTGTTTATTTCCAAGGTGTTTGGAAAATGACAGTGAAGACGGTGACTTTTGAAGTTTGAAGTTGTGGTGAAGGATGAAAGGTTGTCAAGCTCAGTCACAAAGGATGAGATCGGTGCCCGGCCAAGACTTTAGTTTGAAAGAAGCAACGTTAACACATATTTGGCTGTATACATTCATCATTTATGATGCTAAATATAGTTAATATTCGAGAATCACCGCAACAATTTACATGGGTAGAGTAGTTTTGGATCAGCTGGGGTGGACCTACGTACGGGGCAACAGCTCCTCCACAATATATTTTAATTTTAAGTATTAATTGTTACAAAATACGTATTTGATAACACTCCAGCTGGAGTATTACTTTTGAACTGTTTTGTTATTTTTTTCATATAGCCGGGAAATTGAAATAATAATAATAATAATAATAATAATAATAATAATAATAATAATAATAATAATAATAATAATAATATAAAAAAAAAAAAAATTAAAACAGTGAGGTGCATGCCTAGTTCTAAAGGATGCATATCTAAGAGTAAAGAGTCCATTAATTTTATGACTTTCATTTGCTAAGAGAAATCTGCACTTATATTTAATTTCCTTCTTTGTCTGTAACCGTCAATGATTCAAGTTTCCCAACTGGAAAGTTGAAGGTTGAAGAATATATCCTAAAGAATGATTGAGACGAGGAACCTTTCGTCGTCCATCCTGACTGAACCATACGAATAAGAAAAAATATATTTTGACACTCAAATGCTAATTGACACCTAGTGTGAGAGAGTAAAAATAGAGAAAAATATAAGTATCAGATTATATGATATGACAGGAAGAGAGATATAGAAAAAAAATGAAAATTCACTACTAAAGAAATAGCTTTTAACATTGCTACGTTAACATTGGTTTTCTGAAAAACCGATGTTAGCGAAAATGCGATGGCAAATTCATAATTAAAAGGAGCAATTTAACATTGGTTTTCAAGTTTTCCAACAAAACCGATGTTAAGGTGGACTAGTTAACATCGGTTTTCAAGTTTTTTAAGAAAATCGATGTTAAGGTGAACTAGTTAACATCGGTTTTTAAGTTTTTTAAGAAAATCGATGTTAAGGTGGACTGGTTAACATCGGTTTTTAGGTTTTTTAATAAAACCGATGTTAAGTTGTACTAGTTAACATCGGTTTTTGAATGAAAACCGATGTTGTTCTTGTTATTATAACACCTCTGTCCCCAAATCAAATACCACCACTATCGTGCGCTTCTCTTTTCCCTCATCCCTAACCTCAACTCTCATACTCACTGGCCATTTTGCATCCCTAACCTCAACTTTTGCGCTCGCGACCTCAATCTCACCATCTTCCAGAGTTGAAGCAAACGATGGTCTCGCTACCTCATCCATAACCTCGCTCTCACACGTACGCTGTCGGTCGCAGTTGAAGTAAACCACGCATCTCCATCCCAGGTTGGTATCAACTAACATCATGAACTTTTAATGCTATTGTTGTCGAATAGGTTAGGTATGGTTCTGCGTTATCATTTTTCTGTGTGACGAATAGGTTGAATGTGATATTGGTTTGTTGGCCACTAGCTAGAGTTCTTGATAATATGAGTAATACGTATATATATATATATTGTTTGAATGTGGATAAAATGGATAAGTAGCACCGTGTGAAATGTGAATATACTTGAGTAATTAAAGAATAATATTCTTAGACAATGGGACTGTAGAGCTGGTAGATCCATCCGAATCAAGCTGGTGTAGATATGTAAGGTTTTCTCTTTTTTCTTTTTGTTACTTAGTCTTAGACATTTGGTTATGAAATTTAATGAAATTTTTGTGAGGAATGGTGTGATGGCATTGAATTAGTACCAGAAATGAAGTGAATGTGCAGAATCCTATTGTCTTGTAGCGGCCAAAGTAGGTGTTTGATAAGAAGGCACCTATGAAGGTAGCAAAGTTGGTGTTGCCGTTGAAGATGTTGATTATATTTGTGGCTGTGATGTTCTTTAGGTTGAATACTGTAGTGAGATAGACTAAAAGATTGGCCATCTCATCATTGTTGTGGTTTGGTGGCTGAAAAGAAGATAAAATATTTTGACAAAGCCATTTTGAAGAATATTTTCATCTAATTCAAGGTTTATTGACAAAGCCTTCATCAACCTCCCACATAGCTTCACTAACTCTCTCCCATACTCATCAAACACTTCCCTGCATAAAACAATATACAACTAATGACTATATATAAAACACATGTCATTTGACAATACATGTTGAGTTAATGGAAAAAGAACATGAGTTCAATTCTCATAAAATACAGGTTTAGAAAGAAATGAGAAACCTTAATTAGGTATAACTAAATCTGGAACCTAGAGATTATGGTTGTTTTTAATACAAATATAAACAAAACACAGGTCATACCAAAGTTTCATCTCAATAACCAATAAAACCTTTAATTCATATGGTGTATTACGTGGACTACTAAGATGAAACTCTCATTCTGATAGGAGAACTTCAATTAGAATGGAAATTTCATCTTAATAACTTACTAATGATCTTTTAAATCATTATACTTAGGTGAAATATTGAGATGAAACTCTTACTCTAATTAGAAAACAATACCAACTAACACAAATTGTATCCATGTTTTATCCTATTTTATATAACATGACTAGTTAATTAACTGCAAGAGGGAGGCGAGGCAGGCCATTTGTTATAGTCCTTGAGTGACAAGGGAAGATAATGAAAAAAATAGTAATCACTCCAATCAAGAATAACACCTTTCTCAATTCCAAGTCTGAAATTGGAATTGAGATGGCCAATCTTTTAGTCTATCTCACTACGGTATTTTAGTTGGTTTGGTGGCTGAAATTGGAACACGGCATTAAATACTTGTTACACACCTTAGTAGTGGTTCTTTTTAGTCCCTTTCCTTAGACAATAGCTAACAATTCTAACTTGTATTCTTTTCGAGCTTGTTACACACCTTTGTAGAGCTGCATTCAAGTCTAATTCTTCCTTGTTCTTTTGTTTGTCTTGATTCAAACCAACTTTTGTAATCTGACACCACATGTATCATTTGTATGCAGTTGTCATTTGGCTCTCTGCATCATCATCACCAGATTCATTGTTGGAGATTGTGGTTGACGATCCTATTAGGTAATTACAAAATTGTTTCATATTTTTTTATAAGATAATATGCAATGTGTGCTTGTGTAACTTGTTTTGTCCACATCCCTTTTAACCCTTACTTTATGTAAATCACTTGCATTCCATCAACATGATCGGATAAACAAGCTATATGTTCATTGTAGGTTGTAGGAGAGCAAACCTTTTTCCCGTTTGCCTCGTCATCAAGAGCTTCATTGTTGGACATTTCACACAGATCATCATCACATGTGTGAATGTGTTTCATATTGTCATGTACAATTTGTCTTATGACTGTTTTTAAAATATTTTGTATGTCAAGTATGCATGTTGCTTTTTCTATACAATTAATGTTCATTATGAGTGAACCTTAGTTTCCCGTTTGAGATTCATTACACTGATTCTTTCGAATAGTTTGGATTAATCATTGCATTTATTCTTGAATTGTCCGTTTGGACAGTTTGTAGTATATTCATATGTATAGGTTGTGTTTCTTTTCTTAAATTTGATGAAATTTTGGTACAATGCATTTCACTTTGTTCTCCGGGTGCATACTTGACTGTGGTGGAACTCATGTCACCGCTTTCATGTCGTGTACTCGGAGATCAAAGCGAAATGCTGCCGAAATTTTGTCAAATTTAAGATAAGAAACGCAACCTATACATATGAATATACTATAAAAATATGTCTTCCTGAATGGGATAGGGTCACACCTTGAATGAAAAAAGAGAGGTTTTCATGCATGGAATAACTTTGTGAGTATCACAGAGTTATTAGTTACATGGATCGAAGTTAGATGAATGCAAGTCGCATCACGGTTGAGTATGAGGAAGGCGTTGAACTTTTTTTGCAATTTGCATCCGAAAGAAGTCGACCGGATGGGGATGGAAAATATTTATGTCCCTGTATCAATTGTTTGAATGGAAGACGCCAACCACTGGACGACATACAAGAGCATCTTCTATGCGATGGGATTAAGAAGACTTATACGACATGGATATGGCATGGTGAATTGACAGACACGTAGAGGGTCTCGCAAACTGAATCGCTTGATGTTGACATCGGAGATCGATTAGATGATATGATTCGTGATTTGGGACATGAGTCATTTAAGCAAGCACATTCCCCTATGTATAATACGTTGGAAAGTGATTCAAAGAAGCCTTTGTATCCGAGGTGCAAAGAGTCATTGACATTGTTGTCCACAGTGTTAAATATGGTTAACGTCAAGGCCAGGTATGGGTGGAGTGAAAAAGCTTCAGTTCATTGCTTGAGGTAGTTAAGGATATGCTTCCAGAGGGAAACATGTTGCCAAGCAGTTACTATTTGGCGAAGAAGATACTTTGTCCAATGGGTATGGAGTATAAGAAAATTCATGTCTGTCCTAATGACTGCATATTGTACAGAAATGAATTTGAACAAATGGATAAATGCCCCACGTGTGAGGTATCACGGTACAAAGTGAAGGACGATGACGACTGTGGCAGTGGTCAGAGTTCAAAGAAAGGCCCTCCCGCGAAGGTGTTGTGGTATCTTCCGATCATTCCAAGGTTTAAGCATCTTTTTGCTAACGAAGATGACGCAAAAGACCTTACATTGCATGTAGAGGGAAGACACTATGATGGAATGCTCCGATATTCGTCAGATTCAGTTCAGTGGACAAAAATTGACCGTTTGTATCCAGAATTCGGCAAAGATCCAAGAAATCTCAGACTTGCACTTGCCAGTGATGGAATGAATCCCTATGGTAGTTTAAATACTCAGCACAGTTTGTGGCCTGTTTTGCTAGTCATCTACAACCTGCCTCCTTGGTTGTGCATGAAGCGAAAATACATGATGTTGTCTATGATGATATCGGGCCCAAGACAGCCAGGAAATGACATTGATGTTTATCTTAGTCCCTTGATTGAGGACTTGACAAACTTGTGGGACGAGGGGGTTGCCATGTTTGATGGGTATCGAAAGGAGACATTCAAGTTGCGTGCAATGCTATTTTGTACCATTAATGATTTTTCAGCATGTGGGAATTTGAGTGGATACAGTGTAAAGGGTCATCGTGCATGCCCTATCTGTGAGCAAGACACGAGTTATGTGCAACTTAAACATGGAAAAAAAACAGTTTACCCTCACCATCGACGTTTTTCGAAACCTGATCACCCATATCGGCGATTGAAAAAAACATTTAATGGAAGTCAAGAGCATGAAATTGCACCGATTCCGTTAACCGGTGAGCAGATTCTAGAGTGGGTTGATGACATCCATACTGTATTTGGAAAGACTCAAAAAAAGTTAAAAGGTAATATTTGCATATAGAAGAAGAGGTCGATATTGTTTGATCTTCCATACTGGTTTGATCTAGATGTTAAACATTGTATCGATGTTATGTATGCAGAGAAAAATGTGTGTGACGGTGTGATCGTCATGTTGCTTAACATTCAAGGCAAGACAAAGGATGGTTTGAACACTCGTCAAGATCTTGCTGAGATGGGTATACGTGAGCAGTTACATCCTAGGTCAGATGGTAAGAAAATTTACTTGCCTCCAGTATGTCACACTTTGTCAAGAAAGGAGAAGATAAGTTTCTGTCAGTGTCTGTGCCGAGTGAAAGTGCCACAAGGATACTCTTCAAATATTAAGAGCCCTGTACAGATGAAAGATCTGAAACTAGTTGGCTTAAAGTCTCACGATCGTCACGTGTTGATGCAGCAATTGTGAGTATAATAACTTATTTTTCTCTAACGTAGTTCACATTGGCGGCAACTGGTCGTCATATGTCCTAAGGCCAATGTTGTCGTGTGGTTCTATTCGTTGCACAACAGGCCTGATAACTACCAGAAAGGAATTATTAACAGGTAGGTTGTAATTTTGTACACATTTCTGTTATTATTTCTAACACATTAATATGTTAATTGTACAATATGCATGCATTTTTATCTTAACCAGTGCTTTAAAGGCATTCCATGAGACTGAAGGAAATAAATCAAAGGCTACTACTAAATGGATTGCGCTTAAAGTAAGTTTTTTAATAAATCATGGTTCATGTATTCAAAATAATATTTATTACTATTTACACTAATTTTTCGTTTAGCTTTGACCATGTTATTGAATTTAGTGTAATAAGCAAAGAGGAAGCACTAAATGTGGCTATTATGTCATGCATTGGATGTGGACGATAGTCCAAGGAGGCTTCAGGGACTCATGGGACATGGTAATTGTCTAATTTAAAAAATGTGTGACTTGTTTTTGTTTCATACTTTTTAATTTATGTTTTATTATTTCATGTAGTATTTCACTAATGAAAGACCACTCGAAGCCCAGGCATTGAAGACTGTTAGGGTTGAATGGGCTAAATTTTATCTTAGAGTTAGAGATCAAATACTAGGTTAGGTGGTTAAGGGATTTGTAAACAATTGTATAAACATTAGGTTAGGAAATCATTTTTATGTACATTGACATTATTAAATTTTATTCGTTATTCAAATTTGATTTTATTGAAATTTTATTTTATTGAATTGTATTATGAAATTGGTTGCTTGGTGTGGATCTGGATTTTCATTTACAGGTTGAAGAACTGCACTAATTAAAAAAACAAAAAAAATATTTAAAAAAAAATTGAAAAACAACATCGGTTTTCATTTAACTTATCATACAACATCAATTTTCACTAAAAACCAATGTTGTATTGTAAGTTAACATCGGTTCTCATTAGAAAACCGATGTGCCTATGTGTATAACAACATCGATTTCCATTAGAAAACTGATGTTGTTACCTACATAGGGACATCGGTTTTCTTATGAAAATTGATGTTAACCTAAAATATAACATCGGTTTTTAGTGAAAACCGATGTTGTATGGTAAGTTAACATCGATTTTCTTATGAAAACCGATGTTGTAGTATAATCTTTTACATTTTTAGGTTTTTATTTGTTACATATCGACATCGGTTTTCAATAAAAACCAATGTTGTTCAATTTCGTTAACATCGATTCAAAATCGATGTCGAAGGTCAAAAATAACTGATGTTGAATGCTATATTTCTAGTAGTGATTATTAGTGACATATTTGAAATATTGAAATGTCAAAATATCACCATTCTATAAATGACAACCACATAATTCATATTTACAAAAGTTAAATGATTCGTAGACACCAAAAAATGTACAACCTGAGAGAAATAATAAGAGGTGTAAATAATGTATTTGGATTAACATTTATTTACTTTTAATGCAATGATATTTATCCTCCTATATACTTTTCATTTTTTTCTCCTCTTATTACTTCCTAAACATATTTTTTTCTCATCTGAAAAAATGAACATATTGGAGAGCACAAATGGAGAAAACTTGATATCATGACGGTCTCTTCCTTAAACCTATTCATCTAGAGATCTTCCTCATATTCTACTTATATCAGTATGTCTTTAATGATCGTTAGTGTTAATATTAAAGTGTTACAGAAACTAAAATTCTAATCTTATTAGTGGAACTGTTTGACTATAAAAATAAAAGTTTCATCCCATGTATACAAGTCATGAGTGATATAATACATTAGTTGTATAATTTGCAGGAATGAAGTTTTCTCTATTTTTGACCAATATAATCGATGTAAGAAGTATCTTGTATTGACCATTAATCTTAATAAGGATGTCGTTTTTACATTGATTATATTAGCAATCAATGTAAAAATGTGTATTTATAAAACTTGCATCAATCAAACTACAAGAGGTGACAAAAAGAGTATTGTAGTGTCTTAAATAATTAGAAGATCTTATTGAACTTTCAATAATTGAGAGATCCAATCGAATTCCAATAATAATTAAAGGCTTGTTCACTTTTGGCAAAAATGTTTTTAACATCGTCATTTTAACATCGATTTTATAAAAATCGATGTTAACAAAAATACAGTAGCATATTCATAAATAAATAGAGATCGTTAACATCAATTTTTAAAAATCGATGTTGTGATTTGAGGTTAACATCGGCTTTTATTAAAACCGATGTTGTTTGATGGTTAATAACATCAATTTTTCAAAAATTGATGTTAACCTCAAAACACAACATCTTAATAAAACTGATGTTGTTGTGCATGTTTGTGTCTTAATGGAGGAGAGAAAGAATCACCCTTCTTTTCCTTCCAACTATCTCACTCTTGATCAACTCCAAGAATGATGGCTCAAACAGTAAAACCAAATCATGAACCAACCCCAACCACAACCACAAGAACAACAAAATAAAAAACCTCCAAACAAGAACCACCACCACCGCCAACAACCACACCTAGAGGTGGTAGTCACTTCGAGAAATGGAAACAAAAATGCTTCTAGATCTCGTCCTCAACTTCAATATGTTTCAAAGAATCGGAACGATTCTGAAACTCATCGTCGCCCAATTGAGGTTGCGGTGGCATCTGATGACAATTGCAAATCGGAGACCTTGCTATAATCAGTGACAAAACCGCTGATTTGAACAAAAAATCCAGCAAATCGAAGAATAACAAGAATAATAGGAAGAATATAATGGGAAAGGAAAATGGAAAACTAAGACAGAGAAGAAAGGAGCCCGTGAAGAAGGCTCTAGGACAGGAGCATAGGGGAAAGAAGAGGCAGAGAAGAAAGGCACAATTGACAAGAAGAATGAGTTAGAGAAGAACGATTGTTCGACAATAGTGGATGAGGTTGTACAACGAGTTAGGATTTTATTGATTAACTCAAGGAATGAGAAGAAGAAGAAGAAGAACAGTTGTTTGGTAACGACGAAGGAGGTTGTTGAACAAAGCGTGAGGGTTTTATCGATTAACTTGGGGAACAATAAACAGAACAATGAGAGATTAGGGAAAATGAACAATGGTTTTGTTACGACGACGTAGGGGAAAATGGTGTGTTTCTTCCTCTCTCTTTTTTATTGTTTCTTTTTTTTCTCCTTCATTCTTTGCCTGACATCTTTCTTTCTTTCCATGTGATGGGTAGCAAGCTCTGTAATCCCATGACACAAGTATAAATATATATAACCATATCATTTATATCATAGTCGTCTTTGATTTCTATTGTGAATGTGACAGACATAGAGGAAAAAGTGGAAACCAAGCCTAGCGTTCCTGTTGGTAATGAGGATTCTGTCTCTAAATTTACAAAACCACTAGGTATGTATACCTCTTATTTTTGTTGTTGTCTAGTGTCTACTATTTGATTTAATTGTGCATGGTTTTTGCTTTGCTTTGAGATGCACAAGAAAAGAGAGGGGGAAACTTGTCTCACAATATTCCTTAAAGGATCTTGAAGGAATTCTTGTAAGTTCCATCCTAGGATACGCCATTGGCTGCACATCTTGAGACCTCACTACTACAAAAATTGGTTTTAACATCACTAAGTTAACATTGGTTTTCTCAAAAATTGATGTTAACAAAAATGCGGTGGCAAATTTGTAATTAATAGGACATGGTTAACATCGATTTTCTTAAAAACCTGGAAAACTGATGTTAACAAGAAGACATTAACATCGGTTTTCCAGGTTTGGATTAATGTCTAGTGCTTTATATATACAATCAATGTAGTAATCCAAGAATGTCGAAGAATAGGCTGTTGAAATAGCATAACAAGACTTTCCTGAATTGTTTTAAAGATACAATATTTACTGATGAATCTTCCTCTGAAACAATGAGAAAGTTAGCAGATGGGCCTAAAATAAATGTTAGAAGTTGGCAGGGATACAATATCAACAAGTACTCATTCTACACTAAACAATAAAATGACAAGAGCACAATGCAAAACAGTGGGGTTGGCCTTAGGGCTGAGTCACAGCACTTCGCTAATGTACATGACCACAATCCACGTTTGGCGTGCATGCCTTACTTTGGAGTCATTGATGACATCTAGAAGCTTAATTATGTTAAATTCACTATGTGTGTTTTTAAGTGTAAGTGGACTGATATCAATAGCGGTGTGCGAACCGAGGATTAGGGATTTACTTTGGTAGATCTTAACAAGCTAGCTTATCACAATGAACCTTTCATCATGGCAGAACAAGCTAAACAAGTGTTTTATGTTCAAGATCCTTGTGATGAAAGGTGGTCAGTGGTACTACATGGAAAAATCATTGTTATTAATCTTGACGATGATTATTCAACCATTGATACTAGTGTCACTCAATTCTCGATACAAATGTCTGACGTCAACAGAGAAGATGAAGTTGATGACATTCATGCAAATCGTAATGAGCATGATGAAGGAGAATTAATTAACATCGTTTAATGTAATTTTTATTTTATATTAACTTGATTCGACTTTTACAATTTCATAAGTAACCTTATTTTTCACTTAACTTTACTTATTTTTGTTTTTGTTTTTAACAGGATCATGACTACACCATCGAGCTCCCCTCCTCGTCTTGAGTCAACACCTCATCTTCCTGAGTCAGCACCTTCGCGGTCTATAGCAAAGAAGACTAGGAAAGAAACACGGCTGAGCTCATTGGCTATCAAACCTGCCAGTGCTGACAGACCAGTGGTTTATGTATCTTGCCACTGGGAAGGCTGATGGTCCTCAGGCAAAGAAATTGAGGACGCATCTAGGGATCGTGGTTCGAGACAAGGTGGATGTCACTATTGCTAACTGGAAGGAAGTTCCTACAGTGCATAAGGAGTTGATTTAGGAGGACATCCAGGTATTACAATTAAATGTCCAATGTCATTGTTTGTAGTAATACAATTTAAATGTTATTATAACTGTTAAACTTATTTTTTGTGTCGCTGGCAGAATTTGATATACCTGAAGCGTCTGACCAACGGACAAAGAAGAAAATTCTGCAAACAATATGAGAAGTCAGATCTGACCTTGAAATGGGCTGTGGCACAAGGCAAGGACGTGGATGCTGACACTATCTATGACAAATACAATATCAATAAGGAAAAAGAGCACCAATTCTGTGAGAGTCATAGAGCTGCTTCATGGGAGGTTAGCTGAGTTGCATTGTTTTAGAATTTCACAATTATGGAGTCTTTCAAGCACATTTTTTTTACATCTATTTGTGTAATTCTTACAGGATGTTAGAAAGAAGGCTTAGGCCATCCAGAAGCTGAACAGTGCCCCTCACGTGTTGTCTCGCAGGGGTTATGATTTGTTAGAACAGAGATTGATGGAGGAAAAAAATGATTGGAGGAAGAGGCCCAAGGTGAGAGTACCGAGACCATCGTTCATCCTCTGTCCCCTGTTAGATGACACGTGAAGTGGAAGTTGGCTTGCACAAAAAAAAATGAACAAATGACATCTGAGGCAACACGTGATATTGCAGAGAGGATTGAAAGTCAAAGGATGGTTTCATTGGTCATTAATGAATTTTTGCCTAACAAATTACAAAACTAATGTTCTACTTATTTTGATTGCAGGATTCCCTGGATGAGCAATCCATATAAGATAGCTTTGTCGCTAGTGGATGTTCGGATGTCCTGACTGCTACCATTGGATGACCAAAGCACCCAGGTTGTGTCCGTGCTGCTGGAGCAGGTGTGACAATAAAACAAAACTTTGGACTGGCTGCATCAACCTCTCGTTAGTCTATGTCCATGAACCCTGAGGCCTTGGATCAACTTAAACAGAACATCAGGGAAGAGTTGGAGCAATCGATCACTGAGAAAGTGACTCAACAACTGATGATGTCCTTCAGCCAAATGCAGTCCTAGATGCAATCTATTGTCCCGTCTCAGGGTATGATGCCACCTCCGATGGTTGAGGTCATTCCTTATGGTTCTTGTGTCAGCACCAAGGATAGCTGTGTCAATCCCTTGGGGAATGACTCAGACACGAGTGCATCTGACAAGCGTGGGTTGTATGTTGATGACAATCCTCCCCACCTGGTTTCCCTTGAAAGAGTTTATGAAAGGTCGACAACCGTGCACAACGTCCCTCTTGCTAATAATCAGGTCAAGGTGGGTGTTGAGGAAGTTCGAGATGTTGATGCTCACGTCCCTGTACCCACTGACGAGGTTCAATTAGTAGGACAGACCCTAAGCACTTTTCTTGCTTGGCTAACACATCTTATACAGCCTATTTTGAAATTCATTTTTGGCTTATTTATTATCATTTAAGAATGATTTTTCTCATATAAAGTGAAGACGATCGTTCACTTATGTTTGTTAACTGTGTAGGATAAATAGGGACCTGAGGGACCGGGGAAACCTGTACATAAACTGGAACCTATTGTCGATTCCCTGTACTAGGTCGTATTGACCACCCCAAATCTTTTCCTCAGACCCATGCAGTGATGGATATAAGGGGAGCAAGAAGAAGAATGAAGCTTTTGACTTAGAAGATTGTTTTGAGCTTTTGACATGCCTTGAAGATTGAAATCCAAAATGAAGTGTATGAGAAGTCAATTTGTTGATCCTTGCATTTGCATGCATATAATCATTTACATGCTTAAGTATTTTCATCAAAGAATCAAAGCTATTTCGAAAAAGAACTAAATGGGTAATGGTTTTGGAAAAATGTAATTTTACTGTTTTAATCGATTACCTAGCAGATTAATCAATTATTTAGTTCATGTTTAAAACTGGAAAAGCTTTGATGAACATTTTAATAGATTACATCGCAGATTAATCAATTATTTAGTTCGTGTTTAAAACTAGAAAAGCTTTAATGAATATATTAATCAATTACCAAACATTTGTAATCATCAATTACATAGTGTAAATCAAAAGTAATACATTGTTGCTTTAATCGATTACCATTTGCAGTAATCGATTACCTAAGATATCTTGAAAATCATGTTTTCACTAATTTAATTGATTACCAAACATTGTAATCGATTACATAGGCTTGTTTCTTAAAGCTTGCTTCACTGCCTTAATCGATTACCAAATATTGTAATCGATTACACAAGAGGCTTCAGATACAAAACTTTACTACTTTAATCGATTATAGCTCAGTTTAATCGATTATCTTGTGTGGAAAATAAGGAACACTTACAATTAACCAAGAGGGGGGGTGAATTGGTTTATCTTGGAGAATTAAAATTTTCTTTGTACAAAAACAGAGTTTCAAAATCAGAGTTATAAATTTGCCTTTCAAAATGAATGTCTTTAAACAATAACAATCCAAGAATGATTATGCTGATAGATTCAGTTCAGAGTTCACACACAATTAAGATGTCTGCAGAATATAAATCAACACAAAGGATTTATACTGGTTCGCCTCAAAACCTATGAGGCTACGTCCAGTTTTCTACCCAAC
>PYAF01000565.1:28955-44302 GCA_007407185.1 Glycine tomentella
AGAGGTGGAAATTCAAAGCCAAAAGACCATACAAGAAGCTACTGAGATAGTAATGGAGGTGCTTGAGAAGAAAGAAGATGATATTCCAATTGGAGCACCAAAGGTTGAGCTGAAAAGGATTCTAGAAAAGACTGTGGGAACATCTAAGAAGGATTGGGCCAAAAAGCTTGATGATGCACATTGGACATATCAGACTGCATGCAAAACACCTTTAGCTGCAGGTGAGAATGCTAGGACCTATAAAGAGAAGACCAAGAAGTGGCATAACAATAAAATTCGCCAAAAAGAATTTGAGCCGGGCCAACAGGTATTGCTCTCCAAATTTCGCCTGAAGTTTTTTCCAGGTAAGTTAAAACTCTGTTGGTCTGGTCCATTCTTGGTGCAAAAGATTTGTCCTTATAGAATATTAGAAATCTCTCCTTTAGACAATGGCAGGTCTTTTAAAGTTAACAAATGTCGGCTGAAGCTTTACGTTGGAGGCCAAGTGGATAGGAATACAGTTTCTCTTCCACTAAATTCATTTGATGATTAACATAATGGTACGTCAGGCTCGAGACATTAAACAAGCGCTACTTGGAAGGCAATCCAACAGTCTGAAGTTATTGTTTTTAATTTTGTACAATAAGATATGAATGGATTTAAATCTGGGAATTGCCAAGTCTAGTACCATATTAGTTTTGCATTGCAATATTTAGTGGATGCTTTTCTGAGTTTCAGGGTGAACAGATTGAGAAAGACAAGAAGAAAAGTACTGCTGCATCTGGTAGCAAAGTGACAGACCAGGACCATTTATTTTTGTTTTAATTTTACTGTTCTTGTTTTTAATTTTTAGTATCTTTACATTACTTTTAGGTTAGTTGTTTTATTATTAAATTGTTTTTAAGTGTGTTCTGTTTGGATTAATGTTTCGTTCTGGTTATGATTTTGCAAATAATGCATACGTGATTGAGTATTTAGTAGCGTATAATCCTTTTTAGTATTTATTGTTGGGGACAGCAATTTTCTAAATCTGGGAATGGGTGCATATGCATTATTTGAAAAATCACAGTCAAGAAACAAATGACGTCTAACAGAAAATTTCAAAAATAAGTAAATAAAGGTTAGAAGCATATCAGATTTTTCAGAATAAAAGATGATGGACACAGTAATGGATAGAATATTTCTGATGAAAGCTTGTGTGAAATGAAACATAGCATGATTGCATGACACATGAATGGAATTGTGATTGTTGGTATGTGATATACATGTTGAAGTTGAAATGATGCTTGATATGAAGTCAGCAGAGCTTGACTTGAGTTTAACACCTGTGAGGTTTGGGCCAAACAGTGATAAATTTTTTCTGAGAAACTCCATTTTCATAGTACTCTAGAACTTGAATTGTTTCTCTGGATGCAGGTGTGAATTGACATGATTAAGGCTGTTTCTTCTTCTGAAAACCAAGGCCGCCAAATTGACTCACCTTTAATTCTTTTCCATTTGCTACCTCTTTGAGCCTGAGCCTTTCATTTCAGATGCCCAAATCAGAGCCATACACATTGACCAACTTCCCTGAGGCTAGAGAAAGAAGGATAAAGTCATTGACAGTGAAAAACAGGGAATTGTCCATCAAGGCATAGAGGAACACAATTTGATTCTAATTGTTATGGAAAGCCAAGAAAATGAACAAATAAGTCTAGCTGGAAAATAGTAAGCCTAAGATTAGCAGTTGGAAATCTGAAAAGCTTCTTTGTTTTGCTTTATTTTATTTAAAAAAAAAGTATTTATTTGTTTATTGTTTAAGTTACCATAAATAATAAATTTTGTTGAATAAGAGATTGACAGATTTGAAAAAGATGGACAAGGAATATAGATTACCACAAGATTGGGACTTAGGAAATTGATCTGGATCTAGCCTCATTTTAGCTACTATCCCAAAATTTTCCTACCATTAGTCTAGCCAAGTTACAAGCCGTAAAAGACCTTTTGATCAGTTGTGCTTGCATCTGTTGAGAATATATTCAAGCCTAGGGTAGTGCTGTGACTATGTTGAGTGAGAGATTATCATAACCTGATACACTTGAGTGATGAGTGGAACAAACACATTCTGTGAGGAGCACTCAAGTTAACTCTCACACATTGACAGAATTGAAAGTGCCATGGAAAGCTTTGATGTAAAATTTGATCATACTTAGCATGATGGTTCTAAGATTGTGAAGTGTGGTTCAATTTGATCATTAATCCTTGTTTTTCTTTTGAGGTTCTGTCTGTTGCTGAGGATAGCAACCTTTAAATCTGAGAATTATTTGATGTGTTGCTAACACATCTTAGTTTTAGGCTAGTTTAGGTTATAAATTAATTGAATAATTAGGAATATAGATAAGAATAGGTTAGTTTGTTAATTATATTCAAATTGTATCTCATTTCATTACCAAGTTATGATTTCAGGGCCAAAAGAAGAAGAAAACCAAGCTGAAGGTCTCGCGCGGATCACGCCAATATTCGCGCGAGTCACACCACAATGAAAACATCAAGTACTCAGCTCGAATAGGTCACGCGATCCGCGTCAAGATCCGCGCTAGTAGCGCCATCAAGCCGCAAAGTCCACGCCATCACCGTGGAACCTCACCGAGTCGCGTCATAAAGACGAACAGAAGCTTTACATTCGTGCTAACCGCGCGATCAACGTGGCAAGGATTCTATTTCCTGAATTAAAAAGATTTGGCTCGAAAATGCAGAAAAAAAGGGGCTCTGTTACTAGAATTAAACCATCTTCAAGGCAATTATATAAGGAGGCCTCTGGACTGAAGAAAAAGACAATTTAATTACCTTTTATCATCATTCTAAACCTTTGGAAATCATTCCTGCTTAGAATCAAAGCTAGGTTTTGTTGCAGAATAATGTTTCATTTGACAGCTTTGGTGTTCTTGATGACTATGTCAGGCTAAATTCTGTATTGTGGTTAGGCCAAGAACCAATGTGAACTCCTCTGTAATTTGACTGGTATTAAATGAGATTATTATGATTGCTTTATTTTACTCTATTCGTAATGATTATATTCTTTCTGAGAATTGGCCATTCTATTTAAGTTCTGAGGGTTAGGATTCGCAATAGGGATGTTGGGGTTCTAATTTCTGACATGAGTAAGATAACAGTTGTTCATTGCCTAGGGATACAGATGCATGATTGCAGAACTTTATAATATATTCTTTTAAATGCTTAGCATGATAGAAATCACTAAGGAATTAGGGTTTTGATTCAGGTTAAAGGGTTAATTCGCTAAGGGATTAGGGATTAGCTAAATTAGAAAAGATTTATTCTCTGATTAATCAGAAGCAATCAACTTTGATAACCAGTTAAGTGAAAGAGGCAGGAATCAAAGGGGATTGCGTCCTAATCACAATTATTCTTCCATTGGTTTATAACTCACTCTACTTGCATTTTAATTTGTTTCTGTCATTTACTTAATCGTTCAACTCTCAACACAACAAACAATTCTTTCAAAAACAAATTCTTTTCATTCCAATTGCTTAGACTGTGAATTATTGTGAAATCAGTATCAATCTTTGTGGATACGATACTCTACTTACCTACTTTATTACTTGAAACGAGCGGTACACTTGTCGTTACGCAACATTTCTCTCCATAATCTTTGCGTGTAATTTCGTTTTTGTAATTTCTGTTTTTGATGCTATTGTAAAGGGTTCTTTGAATCTTGTTCTAGAGTAGTGTTCTCTAGGGAAGAACATAGTAGTGTTCTCTTGTTCTTGATCATTAGGAGTCTAATAGGGTTTTACATTTCTATTCTTTATCTAGGGTTGATAAAGAAGGATTGTTGTAAAGCTTGTATGAACAGAATTTTATAATAGTGGAACTCTAATATAGTGTTGATTAGAAGAAACTGGATGTAGCTTCTCTTGAGAAGTGAACTAGTATAAATTGCTTGTGTTGATTTTCTTTATCTCTATCTCTTCAAGTAATCTTGTCATTTGTTCTTGGTGTTATTATCATTACTCAACAAGTTTTGTTTTGAGCTATTGGTTTATTGTGCTGAGTAATTTGATTGATTAAAAGCATTCTTGGTTTAAAAGTGATTAAGATCCTTTGACTCTGATTTTATAAATAATTTTAAAAGACCAAGTTTAAACCAACTCACCCCCCTCTTGGTTATTGTGGGTATTCCTATTGTTTTCATGCAGGTGTCGTGGGACCCTACTTTGTTCGGGGTGTATAATGACAACTTCCCATTGTACGTAAAACATGAGGATATTCCTGAGATACTCCACGGTGGTCAATGTCTGAACATCTCTGTTATACAACTGTGGATTCTGTAAGTCACTTTCAATTGGCTACCGTTACATAACTAATTGTTTTATATTCTTACATAATTGACTTTATTTTCAAAACAATAGGCATATGAATGACTTATGTCTGCAATCGGATCATGCCGATGTGTATGGATTCATCGAGCCATAGTCCATACAGAGATCTGAGCAATCTCAATTTGAATCTGAGTACTATGTCAAGAAATGGATTGCAGAGTTCACAGAAAAATGTCTACCTTGAAGCGTACTTGAATGGGTAAGTAAAACTGTACAAATCAATTTAAATAATGTATGCAGTATAATAACTTCCTTTTCTCCAATGCAGTGTATATTGGCAACTGGTCGTTATATGTCCTAAGGACAATGTTGTCGTGTGGTTCTATTCGTTGCACAACAAGCCTGATAACTACCTGAAAGGAATTATTAACAGGTAGGTTGTAATTTGTCAGACATTTATGTTATTATTTCTAACACATGAATATGTTAATTGTACAATATGCATGCTTGTTTCTCTTAAGGAGTGCTTTGAAGGGATTCCATGATACTCAGGGAAATAAATCAAAGGCAACTACTAAATGGATTACGGTTAAAGTAAGTCATTTAAATAATGGTTTATGTATTCAAAATAACTTTTATTACTATTTACACTAATTTCCGTTTAACTTTGACTATGTTATTGAATTTAGTGTAATAAGCAAAAAGGAAGCACTAAGTGTGGCTATTATGTCATGCATTAGATGTCGACGATAGTCCAAGGACGCTTCAGGGATAATTGGGACACGGTAATTGTTAATTCAAAACTAATTGTATTTTTTTACTTGTTTTTATTTATACTTATTAAACTATGTTTTATTATGTCATGCAGTATTTCACTTATCAAAAGACCACTGGAAGCCGAGAGATTAAAGGCTATTAGGGTTCAGTGGGCTACATTTTATCTTAAAGTTAGAGATGAAATATTAGGTTAGGTGGTTAAGGGATTTTTAAACAATTGTATAAACACTTGGTTAGGAAATCATTTTCATGTACATTGACACTATTGATTTTTTTTTTGTTATTCAAATATTAAATTATATTGTATTCTGAAATTGGCTGGATGTCTGGTATTTCATTTGCAGGATGAATTTGGGTAAAAAAAAAAGACAAAATATTAAAAAAATTAGAAAACAACATTGGTTTTTGTTAAAAATCAATGCTAACTTACACTAAAACATCGGTTTTCTGTCAAAATCGATGTTGTTACATGACAGCAACATCGGTTTTCATTAAAAATCAATGTCCCTATATGTAACAACATTGGTTTTCATTAGAAAATCGATGTTGTCAAATAAGTCAACATCGGTTTGAAGTATCAAATTTTACATTTTTTTTCCTTTTATTTCTTATATAGCGACATCGGCTTTTCAAAACCGATGTTAACGTCCAAACTTTCAACGTCGCCAGTTTCAATATCTGTTAAAAACCGATGTTGAATGTCCAAAAAAACCGATGTTGAATGCTGTTTTTCTAGTAGTGAGTTATGCATAGAAGATTGTGCTTTAAACCTTCTACATAGAGTACATTTCGGATCTTGGTTTTAAAGTTATCTTCTATATTGCCTTCTCCTATTATTTTGTCTTTATTGTTGTCTCCACAATTGACAAATCCTTTATCCTTTAAAGTCATATTTGTAAGCATGGACTTGTCATCTGTCATGTGTCTAGAGCATCCACTGTCTACGTACCATAGTGATGATTTAGCTCTAAGACACACTTGCAGCAATCAAATCAAGTAGCAAAGAAAGGTACCCAATTAAGGTTGGGTCCAAAGGAGTTAGCTATTTTTCTCTTTTTCTTTGGAACCCAAATGTAGCCTCCATTAGGCACATAGAACCTTCTAGCATAACACTTATTAGATGTGTGGCCTTTCTTCATGTAGTAATGACATATAACAGAATTTGATTTCTTTCAAAATGAGTTAATTTGGTATGCTTTGTTTTTAAAAAAGCCTTTTTGATCCATCTGTTTTGGAGGTACAAACTTGGTGTTTCCAAAAGGTTTTGTTTGATGTTTGTAACCCAACCCATATGTATCTCCAGCATACTTTTGTACACTTAACAATTGATTTAAGCTACATTTTCCTCTATAGAGTCTTTTCAAAAGATCAACCAAGTAAGAATTTTCTGAAAGCAATAACATATATTATTTATATTGACTCCATTTGAAATCATCAAACTCTTTTTATAAAGCTTTGCATTTATCCATATTTGATGAAGAAGAGAGACACACACACCCATTAACATTGTAGCTTGAAACAAGTTTCTCATTCTCTTATTTTAAGTTACAAAGTTCAATTTGCATTGAAGCCATTTTAGGGGTGCCATTTAAGGTTACCTTTTAGCTTATTGTTGGAGATTGCAAGTTTTTGAGCCTCCTCATCTCATTCTCTTATTTCAAGTTACAAAGTTCAACTTGCATTGAAGCAAGTTTAGGGGTATGCCATTTAAGGTTACCTTTTAGCTTATTGTTGGAGATTGCAAGTTTTTGAGCCTCCTCATCTCATTCTCTTATTTCAAGTTACAAAGTTCAACTTGCATTGAAGCAAGTTTAGGGGTATGCCATTTAAGGTTACCTTTTAGCTTATTGTTGGAGATTGCAAGTTTTTGAGCCTCCTCATGCATCTCATTAAAAGCATTAATAAGTTGATCAAGTTCAAGATTTACTTCTGATTCAGCACTTGAGAATTCTTCATCTTCATCAATTGTTGATGTAAACATACATTTGCTTCTTCATTCTCACTTGAAGATTCTGAAGTTGTTGATGCATTTTCTTCCCATGCAATGTAGGCTTTCTTTGGTTTTCCCTCTTTCTTTGCTTTCTTCTCACCTAACTACTTCTTCAAAAATATAGGACATTCAGATTTAATATGGTCTTATTTACCACATTCAAAGCAGTTGTAGTTGGTGTTGTCACTCTTTTTGTTGAACTTAGTAAACTTTCTGTTCTTGTTCTTCTTTATGAATTTGCTGAATCTTTTGACTATTAGGTTCAAATTCTCATCACCTTCATCTTCACTTGAGTCTTCTTCTTTTTCCACATTTGAGGATGCAACTTTCAAGGCAATACTCTTATGTTTCTTGTCTGCATCTTCTGCATGTGTTAACAAAGACATTTCTAATTCATACTCAACTAGCTTACTAAATAGTGCAACCATGGACATCTTTGATAAAGCTTTAGACTACTTGATTGCTATAACCTTTGGTTGCCAGGTCTTGTTAGGCATTTCAAGATTTTGATGTTTAATTCATCAGCATCAAATGTCTTTCCAAGACCAAGACAATGATTTACAATGTAAGTGAATGTGGTTTGGAGTTAAGATATGTTTTCAGTTGTGTTCATCTTGAACATCTCATACTTATGAATCAAGGCATGCTTCCTTGATCTTCTAACTTCATATGTACCTTCATGAGTAATTTCTAACATTTCTCACATCTCCTTAGCACTCTTGCACCTAACAGTCCTGAAAAATTCATCAGATGATAATCCAGAGGTTATCATATTCTTTGCTTTAAAATTGTATTGAACTACTTTCTTTTTTGCATCTGTCATCTCATCTCAAAAGAATACACAACAGAGTGTAAAGAAAGAAACCACCTGTGATCAAGTAAATAATGAATGTAAATGATTTACTAGACTTAGATTGAAAAGTGGAAGAAGTTACTTCAGAACCTTCTTTACAAAACTTCTTTTGAAAGTTTGCCCAAGAAGAAACCCTCCTTTGAAATCTTTGAATCTTTTTTAGGATTTTTGGACTTTACAGTGTTTAGAACTTGAAACCTTTTCTTGCTCAAAAAGCTAATGAATGTAATTTGTAAATTTCGTTGTTGTTTTCCAAAAACACCTAACAACTATTTATAGAAATCAGTTTATAACTGTCAGTAATCGATTAAAATGTTAATGTAATCGATTAAATACTCTTATGTAATCGATTGTTAACACATTTAATCGATTAAAGTGTTCTTGAGCTTTCTGGAAAAGAAATATGAACAAAGTAATCGATTAAATCGTCATGTAATCGATTATCACATGAAGTCACGTTTTCAAATATGTGCCAAGTAATCGATTACCACCATCGATTATCACTGGAAGAATTTATTCTATGATTGTGTAGTGTAATCGATTACGATATTACTGTAATCAATTAAAGTGTTCTTCAAAGCTTAAGTAATGGATTACCAAATTCTGGTACTTGATTAAAGCAGTACGAAATAGTTTTTCCAAAACTTAAACTTTGAACACTTGGCTTTTTATACAATCATGAAAAGAAAAGCTTTTTCACAAAACTTATGTTTTTATGAAAACCATGAATACAAGACTATGAATGATATTTATGCAATGCAATTGATCATAAGATGGAACACTTAGACATCTAAAGATTACATATGTCTTCAATTGAATAGGCATGTAAAAGCTAAAACACATCCCTGTATCTAACATTTGTGATGTGTGAAAGTGCCACAAGGATACTCTTCAAATATTAAGAACCTTGTGTAGGTGAAAGATTTGAAATTAGTTGGCTTAAAGTCTTATGAATGACATGTTTTGATGTCATAACTCTTGGCCATCATGATACGAGACATCTTGCTTTACAAAGTTAGGCATGTCATAACTCACCCGTGCTTATTCTACAATGTTATATGTAGCAAAGTCATTGGCCTTCTAAAGTTATATGACTTGGAAAATGAGGTTGATATTATCTTGTGTCAATTGGAGATATAATGACCCTCACAATTAAAGTGATGAGCTATGGTTTAAATGAAGAAAGTAAAGATTATGCTAAGTGTTAAGAAGTCTAATTATGCCAAGCAAGTCAAGTAAAACTCTTAATAGAGAATGATACAAGTTGAAATGATATAAATTATAAGAGATGATGATTTAGGTGTGTGATTAAAGATCTATGGACAAGGTAAATGGAAGGAACAATAATTTGGATTAGGAAATTTAAAAATCTGAGTAAGTAACCATTTATTTTCTACACTTAGATCAGCCCAAAATCCATCAGCTATAGTTCATGGTCTGTAGAAATTTAGCACTCAAGCCATTATGGTGGGCCAGCCCTTGTTTCCCCACTGTGCATCATCCTCTGCCTCACAAGTAACAATGCATTCCACTAACCTGCAGTACACAAACTCAGAGGGAATTCTGCAGCACAAGTAACCAAGCCTTTGTAGGGGGACAGCATATTCTATCAAGTCCCTATGACTGCCCAAAGCTGGATGCATTCCCTCATGCTCTGCACCTAGCATTATTAACTGAAGCAACAACTACTCAATTCATTTCCCAGCCCTCTGTCGTGTACATTCCTACCCTAAGACTCCAAGAGTAATCCTCCTCCTTACTAAGAAAGTTGTCTGAGTTAACATGTTTGGTCCTCAAGTTCTTCACTCTTTCTCTTGATTTTGCATATAGAGATGCAGTAAATTCACAAGTAAGTCTCCTTTCTTCATCCTTACTTCTGTTTGTTAAAGGATCTCATGAATCGAAGCCATGTAATCCTGGTTAATTCAAGCTCTTATAAACTGCATGCATGGCTGAAAATGTCTCTCCTTTTCACTAAAATCCAAGCTTTGGACACACTATGGTGACCCAAGCCTGGATTGCATTCTATACACCTTCTTATAGATGTGATTTATGCATTTCATCATTTAGAATTTAAGCCTTGGAACTGGAACCTAAGATTAAAGCCAAATAGTTGCAGAAAACGCGCAGTCCGTCGTTTTAATCGATTACAGCCTCAAAGTAATCGATTATTTTGTTCAAAGGATTTCTGGAAAACATGATATGAACGAAGTAATCGATTACACCGTCGTTTTAATTGATTACCTCAAGCTTAAACAGAGTCCAGGTTGTTCCAGTGACTGTTTTAATCGATTACAAGGGAAGCGTAATCGATTACAGGCTTATTTGAAAGAATCGCCTTCTCTGTTTTAATCGATTACCACCAATTGTAATCGATTATTTTGCCTGGAAAACGCATTGTAAGCGATTACGTCTTGTTTTAATCGATTACACTATCAGTTGAAGGCCAAATTAATCGATTACATCAGGTTCTAATTGCCTATTTTTGGAATCCTTTGCCTGTGTGCTCAATAATTAACAGCCATTAAGTCTATAGCTTGAAATCCTTGAGTTCTAAGCAGCACTTAGACATTTCTATGGATTTTGTCAGTGTTGTTCCATCACTTTTGTTCAAATATCATTAAGTGAATTCCAAGTAAAACTAGGAATGGATTAGAGCGGTGATATTGTTAAGTTTATATTAAAAGTTATACAACTTTAACTGAGTAAGAAGATAAGAGTTTTGACTTGCATATTAGCATAATAACAATAATAAAGACAAGAAAGAGCTTGTGATTAAGAAGGGAAGGAATAAATAAGTGAAATAAGTCTTGTGTGATACTTGACTTATTATTCCACAAGTAATAATGTGATTGATTCCTACTATAGGGCCACATAGAGAAGTGGACCAGTGAAAAACTTGACTAGAGCATACGTTGGAGTTACAGGTAAGCTTCTGGAGCTTACTTTAGCCTCTCTTTCTTTGAAGTCCACCATGGGTTACATCATGGTGTATTGATGTATGAGAATTGAATGATATATATATGTGTGCATACATCCTCATTCACAATTACTGTGTGAGATTATATGTTGTATGCACTGATAGTGTATAGATGTATGAGAATGGAATAATATATATATGTGTGCATGCATCCTCATTCACGTTTATTGTGTGAGATTATATGTTGTATGCACTGATATGAAGACTTTGGGTTCAAGTCCCAGAGCATCTTTGGATAAGACTTTGGGTTCAAGTCCCAGAGCACCTTTTGATAAGACTTTGGGTTCAAGTCCCAAAGCACCTATTGTCATGACAAATTACAAGTCCTTGGCAGAGGAACCAGGGCAAGATGAGATGGGTGTAGAGTAACACTTCGGGTTCAAGTCCCGGAGCATCGAATCACCAAAGAGAAAAGTTTAATTGCTTGCATTATTATATTGCTTCTATTTCCTGTGTATGTGCTTATATAACTGTATTGTATCGCTTCTTTTGCCTGTATATTTGTTTATATAACCGTTACTATATCGCTTCCTTTGGCCTGCATATTTGTTCATATAACTGTTAGTGTTACATGTCTGTTACGATTATATATATATATATATATATGTACATTATTTAGACTGTTGTATGGGAGCAAGTCCCAGAGATAAAGACTATGGGTTCAAGTCCCAGAGCACCTTTTGATAAGACTTTGGGTTCAAGTCCCAAAGCACCTATTGTTAAGACAAATTGTAAGACCTTGGCAGAGGAACCAGGGCAAGATGAGATGGGTGTAGAGTAAGACTTCGGGTTCAAGTCCCGGAGCATCGAATCACCAAAGAGGAAAGTTTAATTGCTTACATTTATATTGCTTCTTTTGCCTGTAGATTTGTTTATATAACTGTTATTAGATAGCTCCTATTGCCTGTATACTTATTTATATAACTGTTAGTATTACATATCTGTTCTGATTATATATTATATAGACTGTTGTGTTGGAAGTGAGTTCAGGGACTCAGAGGCTTCTTTAAGCCCCTAGAGCTTACTGAGACTCGGGTTGTCTCACCCCTTTTCTTGGGGAATATCATTTCAGGAGGAGTTAGTAGGGGAGATCCCTCTTCTAGCAAGGCTCCTTTGGGCGCGTGATGGAGCAGTAGCTGCTGTTGACTCGGATTAGATTATCTTCTCGTTTGCGTGTGACATATTTAGGCGTGTGTTTCAGTACGATAGGACTACTGTAGTACGGTTGATCCATTGATGGATAATATCTATGTTGAGACTAAGTTTGTATTTGTGCCACCGCCTTAAGGGTGGATATCTGTATGTACGACTTAAGAGTTATTTATGTATGAAGTATTCAGCTTTCTGTATTAAGTTATGCCTGGGGTTATTAGTCCGATTTTAATTAGCATCGCAGTATCGTATTATGTGAACATGTTGGGAAAAGAATTTGAGAAAAAGTTTTGGAAAAATTTAATCACGATTTCTATACTATGTTTCCAAAACGGATTTTTAATAAGTCTTCCGCTGAAAACTCTAGTACCAAGACGAGTAACAACCGGAGTACTACGGGGTGTTACAGGAGATGTTTTTCCCTTCCTTTTTTGACATCATGATTCACTTAATTGTTGATCTAGTGAGGGAAATTAAATTGTGTGGCCCCTTTATTTACAGTGGATATACTCGATTGAGCGATACATGAAGATCTTAAAAGGGTACACAAAGAATCTACACCTTCTTGAAGCCTTCATTGCACATTGCAGAACAAGCTATTAAGTTTTATTCCAGTACATTGAAAAGGTGAAACCTGTTAGGCTTCCCGAGTCTCATCTCGTCATGACAAGATAGTGGGAGGTAAGGGTTCACGAGGGCTGAATGTTATAACTCTGGGTCTAGAGAAATTGAATCAAGTGCATTTGTATATATTGAATAATACTAATGAAGTTGTGTCATACATAGTTCGTCACGAAGACTTAGTAAAGGAAAGTAACTCAAAAATGACCAAGAATAGGTTGTTGAAAGAGCATAACAAGACTTTCCTAAATTGGTTTAAAGATACAATCTTTGGTTATGACAATGCTTCTGAAACATTAAGAAAGTTAGCATATGGTTCTAAACGAAATGTTAGAACTTGGTAGTGATATGATATCAACAAGTATTCGTTCTACGCCAAATCACAAGATGACAAGAGTACAATGCAAAACAATGGAGTTGGTCTTATGGCTAAATCTCAACACTTTGTTACTGTAAATGATGACAACCCATGTCTGGCGTCCATGCCTAACTTTGGAGTCATTGGAGAAATCTAGGAGCTTAATTATGTTAAATTGATTGTGTGTGTATTTTTAAGTGTAAGTGGGTTGATAGCAATATTAGTGTACAAACAAATGCTTTTGGATTTACTTTGGTAGATCTTAAGAAGCTAGCTTATAAGAATAAGCCTTTCATCATGGTAGAACAAGCTAAACATGTGTTTTATGTCCAACATCCTTGTGATGAAAAATGGTTAGTGGTTCTACACAGAAAAAACATTGGTATTAATCTTAAAGATGATGATTTAACCCTTGATACTTGTCACACTCCTTTATCCACACACATGCCTACCATCAATGGAGAAGATGAAGTTGACGACATATATGCAAATTTTAATGATCATGATAAAGGAGAATTAATTAACATCATATAATGTAATCATTTTTCCAATATATTTGTTTCCATATTTACAATTAGATAACTCAGTATACTTTTGAGTTTACTTTAATTAATGTTCTTTTTTAACAGACACGTGGCTACACCACTAAGCTTCCATCCTCTTGAGTCAGCCCCTTCATCGTCTATGTCTAGGAGGACTAGAAAAACCACACAGCTCAAATCAATGTCTGCCAGACCCATGGGTTTGGAGAGTCCACTGGTTCATGTGGATCTTAACACTAGGAAAGTTATTAGTCCATACATAAAGAAATTAAGGACCTATTTGGGGGTCATCACCTAAGACAAAGTTGATGTTATGTATATTAACTAGAAACAGGTTCCTGCATCTCAGAAGGATTGGATTTAGGAGGACATTCAGGTATTTCAATTAAACTTTGTATGTTATGGTTATTGAATGTGATAAATTGACACATTGTTGCTAATCACTAACTCTTACATGTTATTTTGTAATGAAGCACGAATTTTATAATAACCAAGGATAACTAAATAAAAGAAAAAGAAAGAGAAGTTTAAATTTTCGATATTCGGTTGCAAAAAACATTAGTGATAGAATTAGCGACAAAATTAGCGACGGATTTAGCAACGGCTGTAGTTTGGCGCTGGTAGCGTGAGATTCAAGTTGGTAGTGTGGGAGTGGCGCTGGTAGCGTGAAATTACTGCAAAAGGCCATTTTTCACTGGAATCTGGCGCCGGTAGCACCAGAGTGACGCCATCAGCACCAGATGCACTGGGAACTGGCGCCAGTAGCGCTAGAAGTGCTCCAGGAAGCCAATTTTCTCTGGAATGTGGCACCGGTAGCGCCAGAGTGGCGCCATCAGCGCGGGAACTCGGTCAAGACAGGTATAAAAAGCCCATTTCGCGATTTCTGATGGCCAAAAGCCTTCATCTTTTTCCTCCAACCATTTTCTGCCATTGGAGAGCTTTAAAGCTTCATACCACCTTCATTCTTGACCAAAACACTTCCCTTCAAACATGAAACTTGTAGGGAATCACCCTATGAGCTAGAATTTTTCATCAAATTTTCCTAAAAATCATCAAACGGAGAGATCGTGTTCTCTAGGGAGTTTCCCAAAACTCGAGTTCGGCGGGGATAGAAGGCGATTCTCAGACACCCAAGCTTGGGGAAGTGGTCCATTAGCCTTCCTTGTCATTTTTGAGGTAAGAAACTCGAGTTTTACCGTTTGATTTGTGATTTTGCTTTTGGAGTGAATAGTGACCCTTTTGAGCTAGAGTTGGAATTAGGCTTGGGTCCTTTAGAAAAGTATGTTTAAGGAGTTGTTGTGATGAAGGATTAGCTTTGAAATGTTAGTTTCATGGACTTTGGTTCTTGGCTCTGAGAAATGCATGTGTAGGAAGAATGTTGGGTTATTTGATGATGGTATAACATGCATGAGCCTTGATATTTGCTTTTATGTGCTTGAGAGGCTTTAGGAACGGTGATGTTGTGTGGAAGAAACCGTTCAAGCCATGTTGTATAATCTTGAGTATTGGCCTGTATAGAGCTTTAAGCTCTTTGTTTGGCTTGTACCGAGTCTTGTGGAGACTATTGTAACGCCCCTTTCCTCATGAGGGTCATTACCACATATAATCACGGACAGGCAAATAAACAATCAGAGTTCTAAGCAGTTTGGAAGCACATATATAAGAGTGACATCAACAAATGTCCTCATCATCAAATACACTGTACATATCATATGGTGAATATACATAATCTCTGTTTAGGTACAAAACTGTACAAATAACCCCTCAGGGCATAAC
>PYAF01000565.1:44402-62454 GCA_007407185.1 Glycine tomentella
CTACTACAATAGGATACCAAGCAAGCACAGCATGCATATACAGGTTTCACTTTCACCCAAACATGCCACAATTCATTCACATCAATCTCCCTATCACAGGGATCAGATCATCAACCAACATCCAGTCACATACATACATACAAGTATCATAGAATCATCACCTCACTTGGTGTATGATGGAACACAGAAAAAGGATGCATAACAAGCACCAAGAGCTTACCTGCTCTAGACAGTTCACCGGCTCTCCCGGCCTCGTGGTCAACACCACCAGAGCTCTCACGCTCACGTCCTCTGTGATGTTCAGAAACACCAGGGAATCACTTTCCCTCAGATGGCTCGCTCAAACAAGGCTTCCTTCGCCTTTAAACTCCGAGCTCTCAAGGTTCTCTCAGAGAAATCAAATCTCACGATTATTGGCTATTCTCACAAATCAATCGGGGTAAAACACTTATCTCGGGGCTCTGATCACTTTCTCAGTTGGGTCAGAGGTGTTTAAACGGACAATGAAGTAACTAGAAAGCTCTGCAACTCAACAATGGCTTTTCTCCCTTTTTCTTCTCTTCCTTTTTCGTCCCAAATGCTTTGGTATTTAAGGCTGCCCGAACATCTCACGCGACTCGCGCCAGTTCCCGCGCTGGTCGCGCCACAGCACTGCCAACCCACGCGACTCGCGTGAACACCACGCTACTCGCGTGGAGCTTCAGAGAAAATATATGGTTCCAAGGCACCTCCCACGCGACCCGCGTGGATCACCACGCTACCCGCGTGACATGGCAGAGCCAACCTGCCTATCGTATGCATATGGCGCGACTCGCGCCATACTCCGCGCGGTTAGCGCCATAGGCCAGAACCAATTTTCCTCCTCTCTTCCTCAAGCCTTCCTCTAAAAATTCTTAAGCACATTAATTATTCTTCATCATAAGCTTAATCTAAGCTTAATTACATGACTTAAAATTCAAGGCATTACAACTATAGTGCCTTGGTTAAGCCGAGATAGACCACTGAGGGTCTATGAGTTGTCTAGTGAATTGATTAGCTTTGATAACTGTAAGGACCCTCATTATGGCGCGGTTGGCGCCAGCTCCCGCGCGGTTAGCACCGGGATTGTTCAGCAGAAAACCTTGTTAAGGGTGTCGCGCGGATAGCGCCAGGGCTGGCGCTGATGGCGCCAGACCCACTGGAACTCCACGCCAAGGGCGCCAGATTGGCGCTGGGAGCGCCAGGTTCTCTAGAGGTTGACGCCTAGGGCCTCAATCTGGCGCGAGGGGCGCCAGGTGTTTTCCAGCCCACATGAGTCGCGCCATGGTTGGCACGGATGGCACTGGAAGTAGCCTGGAAAATCAAATTTCACTGATTTTTCACGCGATCAGCGTCAGGTGTGGCACGGGTGGCGCCATAGGTCAGGGGAGGTATGGCGCGGATGGCGCCAGTGTGGCGCGGGTTGCGCCATAGGTTCTGGAAGTTGGTGCTAGAGGCGTGGGAGTGCCGCTGATGGCGCCACATACACCGCCATGGTGGCATGGTTAGCGCCAGAGGTGGCGCGATCCGCGCCAGACCTTGGGCAGGCCCAGTATTAAAGGGCAAATCGCGTTTTCTGAAGAAGAAAACCACTTCTTCCAAGGACCTTAGTTTATGACCTAAACACCTCCCAATGACCTATAAGCTTGAGAGAATCACTTAGGAAGCTTGAATCCTTCATCCTTTCTCTTAAAAACCCCTTGTGAATGAGAATTCCTTTCTGAAGGAAAAGCTCTGGAACTTGAGTCTGGCTGAGACCCAAGGCTTGGAACGGACAACAGAGCTCGAGGAAGCTGTCCTGCAGCCTTTTTGGTCGCCACTGAGGTAAGAAACTGAAGTTTCTCCGGTTGATTTTTGAATTTGGGGTTTTCTGGATATTGTGACCCATACTGAGCTGGGGCTAGAATTAGCCCAGGGTCCTGTAGAGAAACTTGCTTAGAATGGTTTAGTGATGAAGAATTAGCTTTCAGTTTTTGAATTGGTGAACTTTGACTCTTAGCTCTGTGACATGCATGTGTGACTGTGTAATGAGTCATTTGTTGTTCTCTGGACATGCATGAGCCTTGATTGAGTTTGTGTTGAGTCTGAAAGGCTAATTGAACAGTGCCTTGGTTGAGGTTTAGACCGTTCCAGTGACTTATTGAATTATGGGCTATGGTGAGCCATAACTCAGGCATGTGCTGTACATTGAGTCTGTGGTGACTCAATTGCTCTGAGTTCAGCTTTGATGGACCTTGTGTGGTCTGTGAGAAGCCTAGTGTGGGCTGAGATTGATTGAACCCTAGGATAGGGGATTTCTGTTAAGATATGTTTTGTGATTGAATGCCTGTTGAATTGGTTTTGATATGGATATATGCCTTGAATAGGGCTTGACACTGAGGGTGTCAGTGGCGGGAGCCACAGAGCAGGGACAAGATTGCAGAGTGATATCTTGCCAGGTAAGTTCAGTGTCCCTGGGGATAATTTCCCATCTTGTGTGCCATACCACACTCCAGGGGAGTGGTGGTTATTTCATGATGCATGCATTGGTAGTTGCATTTTCATAATGATATATGGATGCATCTGTGATTGTTATATGATATGCTTGTGATAGATCTATTGGCCATTAGATAGGCGTTGATGATATCCGCCAGGTGTTGAGGTAGCTTCGCCATGTTATTGAAATAGGCGTTGAGGTAGCTCCGCCATGTTTGTTGATTTAGGCGTTGAGGTAGCTCCGCCAAGTTTGGATGTTTAATATATTGTTATGAGGGCCAGTGGGCCATTTGCTTGTGATTGCCTGATGTATGTGTTATGGAAAGTGGGCCAGGGTGGAGGAGATTCCTCCAAGGACCCTGAGCTTACTGAGATGTGTATCTCACCCTGTGTGGGGATTTATGATTTCAGGTGACTCTTCTGGCAGAGGAGAGCAGTCTCAGGGCAGGAGGCCCCAGTAGAGACTAGGGCTGCTTGATTAAGAAGCAGCAGGGAGAGCTGAAGGCTCAGTTTTGTTTTGATTGTATTTTGTCCCCTGATGAGGGATGGTGTGTATGTACACCTATGATGTATAGTTCTGTATACCCTCGGTGAGGGCAGATATTCTTTTGTATCATCACGGTGTGGTGAAGACACTGTTGTATATGAATGTACAGAGCTATTTATGATATGAGATGAATTTTCTCCTGAGTATATTGTGGATGTTTGTTTATCTATCTATGGTCATGTATGATGAACTAGATCAGCAGGGGCGTGATTTATATGCCTTGTAAGAATGTTTGCTTTAATCTGTTTTATTCCATACATAATAAATCAAGAAAAGCGATTTTGTGCTTCCGCTGAGTTGTTAATTGTGAAATAAGCGCTAAACTAATATTATTAATGATAACGCACCGAAGGCCTACGGGGTGTTACATTTAATGGTATCAGAGCGGTTTCTTGATGAGAACATTATGTATGGAACTTGATTTGGTGCTTGTCTGTGGTTGTTTGACATGAGCATTGTATGGGGGTACATTAACTGTGGGCCTGATCAACTCATTGTGTGATGTACATGTGTAGTGCTATGGTGAGACCTAGAAGCACCAGTGGGGCTACCAGTGCCCTCTGATCCAGTTGCGGCTGCATTAGCCGCCATGCAGCAAGAGTTAGCTGCTAATAGACAGACTCAGGAGGAGATGCAGCGAGAGATGGCTGCAACCCGAGAAGTTAATGAAGCCTTGATGAAGGCTAACCAGGACTTGCTAGAGGAGGTGAAGAACCTCAGGAGGGATGACAGAGTATCCTCCACACCTCCTACCCATGATGGCGAGAGTAATCGCCAGCAGGTTGGTGGGAGCCACCTGCGAGGGGACCAGATGTCCCAGATAGAGGTTGACAGTGATCCAGCAGCCAGAGGGAAAATGCTGATTACTTTCAGGAAGCATGACCCTCCAGTGTTCTCAGGGGGCTATGATCCAGTGGCTGCAGCAAGGTGGTTGCAGGCCCTAGAGAAGATTTTTGAGGTGATGGAGTACCCCGATCACCAGAGGTTGCAATATGCAACCTATATGCTTCAGGGCGACGCCCACGAGTGATGGAAGACCACAGTCCAGCTTCTGAGAGGCCGAGGAGAGATGATTACCTGGCGATTGTTCGAGGCCTGCTTCCTGGATAGGTATTTTCCTAGAGATGCCCGGGAGCAGAAGCAAGCAGAGTTTGATGGACTCGTCCAAGGGACCCTGACGGTGGACGAATATTTAGCCTAGTTTAACGAGCTGGCCCAGTATGCACACTTCAAGAGACCTTTGCCTGAAGCTGAGATTCTAGCAGCTAAGTTCCTGAGGGGACTTAAGGATGATATCCAGGTGCTAGTGGCCGGCAGTGGGTCACGTGATATGGATACCTTGGTGAGACAGAGTCGCCAAGTTGAGAATATTCTGCGGAGACAGAGAGGCAGACAGCCTACTCCCTCAGTCAGACAGGAGGGGAGAAGGCCCAGTAGTTCTGGCCCACCCGGAAAGGGGAAGGGCAAGGAGCTGAGAGTTTCTGTTCCCTTTGATAGATTCAAGAGGGGCTCAGCCCGGAAGAGATCGGTCCCCAAGTGTTCAGCTTGTGGGAAGGAGCATGTGAGGGCATATGCTTCAGGCCAGATTATCTGTTTTCGATGTGGCAAGCCAGGCCACATATCTAGAGAGTGCCCTCAGGTGGAGAGTCGGGCACAGGCTGCTCCAGCAGAGATAATAGCACCCACAGCAGGACGGGTGTACACAGTAGATGCCAGGGAAGTAGCCAGAGCTCCAGATCTGATTAGAGGTACAGTTCTGATCGATGACTGTGATGTTAAAGTACTGTTTGATTCTGGAGCTACACATTCCTTCATACAAGATGTGGTTGTTGATAGGCTCAGATTGCCTAAGCTCAGTTTTACCCCTCCGATGGAGGTTACCACTGCATCTAGAGAAAGATGTCAGGTGAGCACGTGTTGCAGGGACGTGCAGTTTGTGTATAAGGGCAGAGCCTATGTGATAGATTTGTTCTGTCTAGCTATGCCTACCCTGGAGATGATTCTGGGTATGGACTGGATGGCCAAGTATGGCGTGATGCTAGACTGTAGTCAAAAGAGGGTAGTTGTGCCTTCTGACGAGGCAGGTTCGAGTTCCACCGCATTCCTATCAGTCTTGCAAGCTCGCAAGACAATTATGGAAGGAGCTCAGGACTATATCTTCTTGGGTGTGATAGAAGATAAGCCAAGTGTTGATTTGTCTCAGATCCCTGTGGTGAACGAGTTCATGGATGTGTTTCCTGAGGAGATAACTCAGCTACCACCAGAGAGGGAGATAGAGTTCTTCATAGATCTGGTTCTTGGTGTGGGACCGATTTCTGTGGCACCTTATCGTATGGCTCCTCTGGAGTTGAGGGAGCTGAAGGTGCAGTTGGAGGACCTGCTGTCCAAGCAGTTTATCAGACTGAGTGTCTTGCCTTGGGGAGCACCGGTGATCTTTGTGAAGAAGAAGGACGGCAGTATGAGACTGTGTGTGGATTACAGGTAGTTGAATAAGATTACTGTGAAGAACAAGTATCCTCTGCCTCGTATTGATGATCTGCTAGATCAGTTGAAGGGAGCCAGGGTGTTCTCCAAGATAGACCTGAGATCCGGATATCATCAGATTCGGATCAAGCCAGCAGACATACCTAAGACAGCCTTCCGGTCTAGGTATGGTCACTTTGAGTATCAGGTCATTCCGTTTGGTTTGACGAATGCCCCAGCAGTGTTCATGGATTATATGAACAGGGTATTTAGACCTTTCTTGGATCAGTTTGTGGTGGTGTTCATCGATGACATTTTGATCTACTCCAGGATGGAGACAGAGCATGCCGAGCATCTCAGGACGGTCCTTCAGATCTTGAGGGATAAGCAGTTGTATGCTAAGTTGGCCAAATGTGAATTCTGGTTATCAGAGGTAAAGTTCCTTGGCCATGTGATCTTAGCAGCTGGTGTATCAGTGGATCCCAGCAAGATAGAGGTAGTAATGTCTTGGGAGAGGCCCAAGGACGTATCTGAGATCCGTAGTTTCCTGGGATTGACTGGCTACTACATGAGGTTTATTCAGGGGTTTTCCCAGTTGGTAGTACCTCTGACTCGACTCACACGGAAGGGGGTTCCCTTTGTTTGGACCCATGAGTGCGAGCAGTGTTTCCAGGAGCTGAAAGAGCGGTTGACCACAGCTCTAGTGTTGACTCTTCCTGATCCTGAAGGAATCTTTGAGGTGTTCTGTGATGCATCTAAGCGGGGGCTTGCATGTGTGTTGATGCAGGATCAGAAGGTGGTTGCCTATGCTTCCAAGCAGCTGAAACCTCATGAAGAGTCTTATCCTACTCATGACTTGGAGTTGGCAGCAGTGGTGTTTGCTCTGAAGATATGGAGGCACTATTTGTATGGTGCCAAGTTGATAGTGTTCAGCGACCACAAGAGTCTTAGATACCTCTTTGATCAGAAATAGTTGAACATGAGACAGAGGCGTTGGATGGAGTTCCTGAAGGACTATGACTTCGAGCTGAGGTACCATCCAGGTAAAGTAAATGTGGTTGCTGATGCCTTGAGCAGGAAGAATATAACTGCTGCATGTTTGATGATCTCTGATTGCAAGCTAATAGAGCAATTCAGAGACATACACCTGACAGTGACAGAAGGTGCACATGGTCTTGAGCTGAGCAGGACCAAGGTAGATAATGAGCTGATCAGGAGAATCTGAGAAGCTCAACAGCAACATGAGTCTGTGAGGGCCCTGATTGGCCAACAGGATGTCTCCTGGGAGGATCACGACTTGGTGAAATACCAAGGTCGTATTGTGGTGCCTGAGGGCGAGTTGAGAGATGTCGTTCTATCTGAGGCACATAAGGGCCAGTTCAGCATTCATCCAGGAGCCACTAAGATGTATCATGACCTGAAGAAGAGGTTCTTGTGGCCAGGGATGAAGAGAGACATAGCTGAACATGTGACAAGGTGTTTGGTGTGTCAGAAGGTAAAGATCGAGCATCAGAGACCATCGAGTCTGCTTCAGCCTTTAGAGATCCCAGAGTGGAAATGGGACAGCATTTTCATGGATTTCGTGGTAGGATTACCGAGGACTCAGAGTGGATGCGATTCCATCTGGGTGATAGTGGACAGGCTGATCAAGTCTGCTCATTTCTTGCCTATGAGGTCTGATTACACCACAGAAAAGTTGGCCCAGCTTTATGTAAAGGAGACTGTGAGGCTGCATGGTGTTCCTGAGAGCATTATCAGTGATAGAGATCCGAAGTTCACCTCGAGGTTTTGGGGTGCTCTTCAGGATGCTTTTGGGACCCAGCTGAGACTCAGCACTGCTTACCATCCTCAGACAGATGGTCAGACTGAGAGGACCATCCAGACTCTGGAGGATATGCTGAGAGCGTGTGCCTTGGAGCAAGGTACTAGCTGGGATAGATATCTACCTCTGGTGGAGTTCTCTTACAATAACAGATTTCATGCCAGTTTGGGCATGGCACCTTACGAGGCTTTGTATGGCCGGCGGTGCAGAACTCCAGTGTGTTGGACAGAGGTAGGAGAAAGACAGCTCCTTGGACCTGAGATGGTTCAAGAGACTTCTGAGCAAATCAGGATGATCAGAGATAAGTTGATGAAAGCTCAGAGTCGAGAGAGGAGCTATTATGATTAGAAGCACAGACCCTTGCAGTTTGAGGAGGGTGATCATGTATTTCTAAGGCTATCTCCAGTGACGGGTGTAGGACGAGCTTTAGGATTGAGGAAGCTGAGTCATAGGTTCATTGGTCCTTATCAGATCCTTGAGAGGCTAGGACCAGTGGCATACAGGCTAGCTTTGCCTCCTCAATTGTCAGGTTTACATGATGTGTTCCACGTGTCTCAGTTGAGGAAGTATGTGGCTGATTCCTCACACGTGGTAGAACCTGACACAGTGCAGATTAGAGAGAATCTGACAAGTCCTACACGACCCCTGAGGATTCTGGACAGAATGGAGAAGCAGATCCGCAGCAAAACGATTCCCATCGTCAAGGTACAATGGGAAGGTCGGACACCTGAGGAAGTAACTTGGGAGCGAGAGCAGGAGCTGCTACACTTGGGGACTGATCTCTTCCAGGCTAAGCCCCTCTTGAATCTATCAGAGGGAACGGAAACTCTCAGCTCCTTGCCCTTCCCCTTTCCGGGTGGGCCAGAACTACTGGGCCTTCTCCCCTCCTGTCTGACGGAGGGAGTAGGCTGTCTGCCTCTCTGTCTCCGTAGAATATCCTCAACTTGGCGACTCTGTCTCATCAAGGTATCCATATCGTGTGACCCACTGCCGGCCACTAGCACCTGGATATCATCCCTAAGTCCCCTCAGGAACTTAGCTGCTAGAATCTCAGCTTCAGGCAAAGGTCTCCTGAAGTGTGCATACTGGGCTAGCTCGTTAAACTGGGCCAAATACTCGTCCACCGTCAGGGTCCCCTGGACGAGTCCATCAAACTCCGCCTGCTTCTGCTCCTGGGCATCTCTGGGGAAATGTCTGTCTAGAAAGCAGGCCTCAAATAGTTGCCAGGTAATCACCTCTCCCCGGCCTCTCAGAAGCTGGACGGTGATCTTCCACCACTAGTGGGCGTCGCTCTGAAGCATATAGGTTGCATACAGCAACCTCTGGTGATCGGGGCACTCCATCACCTCAAAGATCTTCTCTAGGGCCTGCAGCCACTGGATCATAGCCCCCTGAGAACACTAGAGGGTCATGCTTCTTAAAGGTAATCAGCATTTTCCCTCTGGCTGCTGGATCACTCTCAGCCTCTATCTGGGACATCTGGTCCCCTCGCAGGTGGCTCCCACCAACCTGCTGGCGCTACCTTCGCCATCATGGGTAGGAGGTGTGGAGGATACTCTGTCATCCCTCCTGAGGTTCTTCACCTCCTCTAGCAAGTCCTGGTTAGCCTTCATCAAGGCTTCATTAACTTCTTGGGTTGCAGCCATCTCTCGCTGCATCTCCTCCTGAGTCTGTCTATTCGCAGCTAACTCTTGCTGCATGGCGGCTAGTGCAGCCGCAACTGGATCAGACTGGGCACTGGTAGCCCCACTGGTGCTTCTAGGTCTCACCATAGCACTACATATGTACATCACACAGTGAGTTGATCAGGCCCACAGTTAATGTACCCCCATGCAATGCTCATGTCAAACAATCACAGACAAGCACCAAATCAAGTTCCATACATAATGTTCTTATCAAGAAACCGCTCTGATACCATTAAATGTAACACCCCATAGGCCTCTAGTGCGTTATCATTAATAATATCAGGTTAGCGCTTAAACATCATTTTAAAACGTAGCGGAAGCATAGAATCGTTTTTCTTGATTCATTATGTATGGAATAAAACAGATTAAAGCAAACATACATACAAGGCACATAAATCACGCCCCTGCTGATCCAGTTTATCATACATGACCATAGACAGATAAACAAACATCCACAATATACTCAGGAGGAAATACATATCATATCATTAATAGCTCTGTACATACATATACATCAGTGCCTTCACCACACCGTGGTGATACAAAAGAATAGCTGCCCTCACCGAGGGTATACAGAACTATACAACCCTTATCAAGGGTACAAAACATAATTAAAATCAAAACTGAGCCTTCAAGCTCCATCTGCTTCTCTTAGCTAAGCAGAAACGTCTCTACTCAGGCCTCATGTCCTGAGACTGCTCTCTTCTGCCTGAAGAGTCACCTGAAATCATAAAGCCCCACATGGGGTGAGATACACATCTCAGTAAGCTCAGGGTCCATGGAAGAATCTCCTCCACCCTGGCCCACTTTCCACAACACATACATCAGGCAATCACAAGCAAATGGCCCACTGGCCTGGTCCTTTAACCCTCATAACAATATATTAAACATCCAAACAGGGCGGAGCTACCTCAACGCCTAAATCAGCAAGCATGGCGGAGCTACCTCAACGCCTATCTCATTAACATGGCAGAGCTACCTCAAAGCCTATCTCAGTAACATGGCGGAGCTACCTCAATGCCTGGCGGATATCATCAACGCCTATCTACTGGCCAATAGATCTATCACAATCATACCACATAACAAACACAGATGCACACACATATCATTATGAGGATGCAACAACCAAATGCATGCATCATGAATATGACCACCACTCCCCCGGAGTGTGGTGTGGCAACAATGTGGGAATCATCCCCAGGGACACAGAATTTACCTGGTAAGGTATCACTCTGCGATCCTATTCCTGCTCTGTGGCTCCCCCCACTGACACCCTCAGTTCAAGGCATATATCCATATCAAAAACAATTCAACAGGCATTTAATCACAAAACATATCGTATCAGAAATCCCCTATCCTAGGGTTCAATCAATCTCAGCCCACACTAGGCTTCTCATAGACCACACAAGGTCCATCAAAGCTGAATTCAGAACAATTGAGTCACCACAGACTCAATGTACAGCACATGTCTGAGTTATGGCTCACAATAGCCCATAATTCAATATATCACTGGAACGGTCTAAACCTCAACCAAGGCACCGCTCAATTAGCCTCTCAGGCTCAACACAGACTCAATTAAGGCTCATGCATGTCCAGAGAATAACAAGTGACTCATTCCACAGCCACACATGCATATCACAGAGCCAAGATTCAAAGTTCACCAAATCAAAAACTGAAAGCTAATCCTTCATCACAAGACAGTTCTAAACAAGTTTCCCTACATGACCCTGAGTTAATTCTAGCCCCAGCTTAGTATGGGTCACAATTCACAGGAAACCCCAATTTCAAAATCAACCGGAGAAACTTGAGTTTCTTACCTCAGTGGCGACCAAGAAGACTGAAGGACAGCTTCTACTAGCTCTGATGTCCTTTCCAAGCCGCGGGTCTCAACCAAACTCAAGTCTCTGAGCTTTTCCTTGAGAAATGAATTCTCACTCAAAAGGGGTTTTTGAAGAGAAAGGATGAAGGATTTAAGCTCTCAAGATGATTCTCACAAGCTTAGTGGTCATTGGGAGGTGTTTAGGTCAAGACAATGGGTCCTAGGAAGCTTGGGCACTCCAACAATGGAGGTTTGGGCGTGGGGAAGAAGAAGGAACTGTTTTTCTCCTTCAATTCGCGTTTTGCCCTTTAATACTGGGCCTGCCCGAGGTCTGGCGCGATCTGCGCCACCATGGCGGTGTATGTGGCGCCACCAGCGCCACTCCCACGCCCCCAGCGCCAACTTCCAGAACCTATGGCGCGACCCGCGCCACACTGGCGCCATCAGCGCCAACCTCCCCTGACCTATGGCGCCACCCGTGCCACACCTGGCGCTGGTCGCGTGAAAAACCAGTGAAACTTGGTTTTCCAGGCAACTTACCGCGCCATCAGCGCCACCCATGGCGCTATCCGCGCGGGCTGGAAAACCTCTGGCGCCCCTCGCGCCGGATTGACGCCCCAGGTGTCAACCTCCCGAGAATCTAAAGATCCCAGCGCCAATCTGGCGCCCTCGGCGTGGAATTCCAGTGGGTCTGGCGCCATCCGCGCCACACCCTTAACAGGGTTTTCTTCCAAAGATCTCTGGCGCTATCAGCGTGATATCTGGCGTCAACCGCGTCATGATGAGGGTCCTTACATCTTGCATAAGGCAATTGATGATGATGATGAGATTGTGTGTGACAAGTACAGTATTAACAATTGACATTTATAATTTATTTAAGCATTTTTTACATAGTGTCTAATTCTCACAGGATATTATAAAGAAGGCACAAACCATCCAAAAATGCAATGCTGGCCCTCACGTATTGTCTGATGGGTTATGACTTTCTTGAAGATAAGTTAATAGAGGAAAAGCAAAAGAAATGATTGGAGCAAGCAGCCCAATCTGGGAGTAGTGAAGCAATTGTTGATCCTTGATCTCCCATTAGATGACATGTGAAGTGGAAGTTGGCTTGCACACAAAAATCGAGCCAGATGACATGCCAAATTGCTGATAGGGTGTAAATTATTTTGAGTTTTAAATGTAAATATATATAATAACAAGAATAGTACGTAAATAGAATCTCTTCTATTGGTTACAAGATTCCTTGGAAGAGCAGTCTACACAAGGTAGCTTTGTTGCTCATGGACGTTAGGATGTATTAACTACTGTCATTGGGCGACCAAAGCACCCTAGTTGTATTCGTGCTATTGGAGTCAGTGTCACCATCAGACAATACTTTGGACCACCATAACAAAGCTCTCATACATCGACATCGATAATCCCATAAGAGTTGGATGCAATAAAATAAAATCTTAAAAAGAAGTTGATAAACGTCAAATTTATTGGATTTTCATATTCTTATTGAATTTAGTGTAATAAGCAGAGAGGAAGCACTGAGTGTGGCTGTTATGTCATGCATGGGATGTCAACTGTATTCCTAGGATGTTTCAAGGATAATTGGAAAATGGTAATTGTTTACTTCATAACAGATTTCATTTATTATAGTTGTTATTATTTAGACTGATTAAGTTATGTTTTATTATATGATATAGTATTTTACTGATCCAAGAGCATTGAAACCAGAGAGAATAAAGACAATTTGCATTGAGTAGGAAAAATATTTACTAAGAGTTAGAAATGAAACATTGACTGCTTACGGAATTTTAGAATTGTTAGACTTATGTTTAGCATAACTTATATATGATATTTATGTATTGAGATCATTGTTTGATGTAGTTTAGTATACTTGTTTCATGTACTTTTTAAACTTATGTTTTGTATATTTTATGTTTAAGTGTTTTTTTATTTAATAGTTTATAACTGATGTAAAAAATGACCTACTTTTAACAATGATCATTTCAACACTGGTTCAAAACATATGTTAAATATTCTCTAGAACCAATATTAATGACCTATTTTTTAGTAGTGTAACATTCTAATTCACTTAAATGAAATGGAAAACAAATGCTTTAAAAAAATTGTTGCCATTTTTTCTTCCTTTAATTATTTAAATATGTAATTTGAAAAAATTAATTACTTTTTTAAAAATATTTACTAAATTTAAAATAAAGTAAAAATGATTTTCATTTGATACAAAAAAATGGCAATAACAGTGTAATTAGTTTTCTAGAAAAAATTCTAAGATTAAAATGGGGTGAGATTAATTTATTGTATTTCACGTGAAATATTAAGGGGGGAGGTATAAGTTATAGCTTCATATTCTTGCTTCCAGGTGTCGTGTGTCTAAGCTTTTGGGACGCACATCTAAATACACTGAAACTTATAATTTATTCTGATTAGTTAGAAAGTAATTTTAAGAGTAATATTAGCTTGTTAGCTGAGGAAGTAATTTGTTTGTGAGAGAACAAAGTATTACGGATGCCAAGTTGTCTATATAATTCAAATGAGTTTACATTAGATTCAGGTCAAATAATAGAACTTAAATCAAAGAACTACATCATTTGGTTTAGCTCTGAGAATTGCGTCGGAAATTTCTGTCAAGTCACTTTCTGGAAATTTCACTGATAATGCACCGATAATGTTTTTTTTTTGCTGAGTTTCAGTAGATTGTATGGATTGTCTCTTAAAAAAGATGGGTTTATTGTTGATTTGGGTTCTTGGGTGGGTGAGAATTGCGAGTGGTCGCTTCTTTGGAGATGACGTCCTTTTAAGCGGGTGAGCTTTTGAGAGTCATTGGGGATGTCGTACCGAGGGTGGATTGATTCAAAAAAGAAATCGGAAGCTGTTGTGGTGGGGTGTTTGGGCAATTGTGATCTGGTCTTTGTGGTGTCATCAAAATGACATTGTCTTCAACGAGGTAATATATGGTACAATTCCAATGCCAAGCTCTCTGTATCAATAAAAGCTTTAACACAGTGACTTCATTGTAATATAAACACGTAGCTAGTAGACCAATATTTTTTTTAATTCTATTTTTGTACACTGTTTTCATGGAGAAGAACTTAATATATATAACATGCAGAGAGGAATTATCTGGTCCTCAATGTCTGTTGGATAATTTCCGTTTTTAGTTGATAGATATCTTTTATTTGATAAGATATAATCTTTATTAGATATCTTTTATTTGATAAGATATTATCTTGTTTTATTTGATGGCTTAGGCCCAGCTCATTTCATCCTATAAATAGATGAGTAAGGGTGGAGGCAATACACACAGAAATTTGAGAGCCTCAAGTGACAGTCTTGAGTGCCATATTTGAGCAAGCCTCTGTGCTTGCATATTTAAGAGATTCTTAGAGAGTTTGAGTGAAACACTCTAGGTTTCGTTTGAGTGACCATCATTGTTGGAGAGGTTGAGTGTACCACCACATTGGTGTGTTTTTGATTCATTGTAACCCATATTTGTTATAGTGGATTTTGATACTAGATTTGGTCCCGTGAGTTTTTCTTTTTCTCACATTGAGGAAGTTTCTCACGTAAAACAAATTCTGATTGTCTCTCTTGCTCCTCTTTTGATTTTCGCTTCCGCATTTGATTTGATATTTGAGGGTCCGAGATTACCCAACAGTGGTATCAGAGCCCAGGTTCGAGGGTTCTGAAGGAGTCAAGATGGAGACCAGTGGCATAACTCACGACGGAGATATGTTCAAGTTGACCGCAGATAACTTCAATTATTGGAGGTCGATGATGGAGGATCATCTTATCTGCAAGGATTTATATGATCCCATTGTTCTTGAAGAAAAGCCGACTGGGAAGTCGAACAAGGATTGGGAGATCCTGAGTCGGAAGGCCGTGGCCACGATTAGGAAATATATCGACAAAAGCCTCTTTGAGCACGTGTCCGAGTTCACGAACGCGTACAAATTGTGGAACAAGTTAGAATCTATGATTCAGAAGAAGACTCCCAGGAACAAAGCACACCTGGTTCGCCGGCTTGTGAAGCTTGAGTACAAGGACGGCATGAGTATGATCGAGCACCTCAATTCCTACAAAGGAATTGTGAATCAACTGTCCAAAGCCAACATGAAGATTGATGACGAGATGCAGGCTTTGCTGTCGCTGAGTTCGCTACCGGAAAGCTGGGATACTTTGATGGTGACTTTGAGCAACTCGGTTCCAGAAAGAAAACTGACGATGGATGCGTGACAGACAGTCTCCTGAATGAGGAAGCCAAGAGGAGAGAACGAGATGTGAACAGCATGGGTGATGCCATCGTTGCTGAGAGGAGTAAGTCCGACTTCCGGGTTCGTGGGGGAAGAACCGAGGTCGTGAGAGACGAGATAGGTCCCGAGACCGGTCAAGACCGAAGAGTGAACTGAAGTACTTTTACTGTAGAAAGCCCGGACACAAGAAGACAGACTGTTGGACTCTTCAGAGAGATGAACAGAGTGGGTCTGTGAAGTCAGACCAGGGTAAGAAAGAGGTGAAGAGCACCACGGCGGTGGTAGCTAGTGTTGGGGCCGAGATATTTCTTCTCGAAGAGAATTTTGTGAATGTTGCTTTTGATGATTGTGCCTGGATAGTTGATTCGGGTGCCTCTTTCCACGTGACCCCTCACTGAAGGTTTTTCTCCTCGTATACAAATGGAGAGTTTAGAGCTGTGAAGATGGGAAATCAGGTGACCAGCAAGATTGTTGGTGTCGGCGATGTGACCCTGACCTCAGAAGTAGGGTGCCGAATTGTGTTGAAAGATGTGAGGCATGTACCTAACATGCGGTTGAATCTAATCTCGGTTGGAAAGCTGGACGACGCCGGGTTAGTGAACGGCTTTGAGGGCTGTAGATGAAAGCTATCCAAGGGAAGCTTGGTGATAGCCCGTGGAAAGAAGGAAGGCTCCTTGTATGTGATGCAAGGAAGGATGATTGGCAATGATGCCAACACTGTCTTTGATGGATCAAGCCTGGAGTTGTGGCACAAGCGTCTCGGCCACATGAGTGAGAGAGGGCTTGAGATCTTGGAGAAGAAAGAGCTATTGACCGGGTTGAAGGGTCAAGTGCTGGAGAGTTGCTCGCACTGTCTAGTTGGAAAGCAGCACTGGGTTTCGTTTGTGAGACCGGATCAACCCAGGAGACGGAGGTGCATACTTGACCTCGTCCACACTGACGTTTGCTCCATGTCGAAGAGATCGATTGAAGGAGCGCAGTATTTTGTCTCTTTCATTGATGACCACTCCCGCAAAGTGTGGGTCTACCCGTTGAAGACCAAGGACTAGGTTCTCCAGTCGTTTAAGGAATTCCACGCAATAGTGGAAAGGGAGACTGGCAAGAGGTTGAAGGTGGTCAGATCAGATAATGGTGGTGAGTATCGTGGTCCCTTTGAAGCTTACTGTAGGGAAGCCGGGATCAGATTTGAAAGGACTCCCCCCAAGACACCTCAGCTGAATGAACTCACTGAGAGGATGAACAGGACTATTGAGGAGAAAGTCCGATGTATGTTATCCAATGCCCGCTTGTCGAAAGCATACTGGGGAGAGGCAGTCAGAACAACGGTTGATTTGATAAATCTCTCACCATCACGGCCGCTGGAAGGAGAGATTCCAGAAGAAGTCTGGACAGGTCGGAGAGCGACCTATGATCACCTAAGAGTGTTCGGATGCCAGGCCTTCATGCATGTCCCTAATGATGAGAGGGTGAAGCTAGATGCGAAGACGAAGGAATGCATATACCTCGGTTCGCCGAAAACCGAGTTTGGTTTCAGACTGTGGGATCCAATCAATAAGAAGATTGTGAGAAGCCGAGATGTAGTGTTTCATGAGGATGAAACCATTCATGACATCTCGAAGCCCCAAGTCCGAGTTACTGTCCGAAGTAAAGAACCCGTCCCTCGTGAGAATGCTGAAGCAGGGGGAGAAACCAGTGAAGAGATCGCTGGAGGCGATGAAGATGATGATGATGCCGGGATCCGAGATGAAGATGAAGAATCGGATTCTAATGAGGCTGAGGAAGAACAGCCGAGATACCCCACTAGAGAAAGAAGACCTTCTGCAAGGTACCCACCAGATGAATATGTCGTAATTGCTGAGGATGGTGAACCTCAGAGTTATGATGAGGCGGTGGAGAGTCCAGAGAGTGATGAATGGGAGAAGGCCATGCAGGATGAGATGAGATCCTTGCATGATAATCAGACATATGAGCTGACCGAGCTACCTAAGGGGAGGCAAGCTCTGAAGAACAAGTGGGTGTATAAGATCAAACAGGAGGAGAACGACAAGAAGCCGAGATACAAAGCCCGGATTGTAGTGAAAGGCTGCAATTAGAAGAAGGGGATTGACTTTGATGAGATTTTTTCTCCTGTTGTGAAGATGACCTCGATCCGGGCAGTGTTAGCTATGACAGCAACAATGGATCTGGAGGTAGAGCAGATGGACGTGACGTGAAGACGGCATTTCTTCACGGTGAGTTGGAGGAGGAGATATATAAGGGCAATGATAGAGTGATTTTAGTTAAATTTTTGTCTATCATTCTTAGCTTGTTTGACCTCTTTTTGGACTTTTATTTTTCCATTCTAATTCAGTTTTTGACCTAGGCAAGTAAGTGGGCTTAATTGCTAATTGTAGCGTATTTTCGGATTTTTGCTCACTTAATGTATCTGACTTGTGTAGGGCCTATAGAAAGCTACCGACCTCCAAATGGAGCGTTCTAGGAGTCCCTGGAAAGATAACAAAAAGATCTACAAGTTTGTTAGAAATAGCCCAAGGCCAATTCTGTCATTTTGAGCTTCGAAGTTAGCACCTCTGCATTTGAAATTTTGGGCTGCGAATTTGATTTTCACGGTTGTAAATAGTAAATAATTGGATTGTTGGGTTTGTTTATGGCCCATTCTATTTTCAGAACTTAGTCACTAATATATTAGTGACTTTAGTGAAACTTGGAGAACACACTTTACAATTCAATAAACAAGTTTTATATTTTTTTCTTTAGTTTTTTTAGAATCAAAAGCTTGTTCTTCATTTTCTCTCATTTGTTCTTCATTGTTCTTCATCTTCTTCATTTCCATTTTGCTATTCTTCCATTTTTCTGCACTCATTTCATGGGGCTTTCCTTGGTGATCATCATGGAAGGCTAAATCATTAATCAATCCAAGGATCTAACTCAAGCAAGAGAAGAATTGGAGTTCCGGTT
>PYAF01000566.1:3919-36028 GCA_007407185.1 Glycine tomentella
TATGTTATCTCACCCCGTGTGGGGCTTATATGATTTCAGGTGATATGTCTGGAAGAGAAGATCAGTCTCAGGGCAGGAGGCCCAATTGAGACTAGGTTGCTTATCTGAGGAGCAGTATGGAGAGCTTGAAGGCTCTATTTTGATTAGTTTTGTTGTATAGTTCTGTATACCCTCTTGGAGGGCTGATATTCTTTTGTATGACCACGGTCTGTGTGGTGTGGACATGGATGTATATATGTACAGAACTCTGATACATTATGATATGCGACGTTCCCCTGAGTATGATTGTGTATATCTGATTATCTGCCTGTATGTTTACGTGATCTGTCTTGATGATGGGTAATATAAGAAACTGGATCAGCAGGGGCATGGTATAGGTTTTGTGTGTGTTTTATCTTGTGATTTTGGTATTCCATACATAATGTATCAAGAAAAACGATTCTATGCTTCCGCTGAGTCCCTTAATTTGTGTTTTATACGATAATCTGATATTATTAATGATGACACGTCGGAGGCCTACGGGGTGTTACATCAGGTGCCCTTAGCACGGCCTACAACTATTCATAGCATAAATTACTAATCTGCAGAGGCTACATCTAGGTATATATGAACATCTCCATTTAGGAGGCTACATCTATATACTAGGAACATCTCATGCCAGGATCTCAACAATCTATATGAGGCTATATCTGTATATATATAGGAACATCTCCACTTTAGGAGGCTACATCTATATAACAGGAACATCTCATAATCTATCTCAACACAATTGCCTGAGGAGGCTACATCTGTGTATATAGGAACATTTCCATTCGGGAGGCTACATCTATATCATAGGAACATCTCACAACAGGTCTTACTCAATCTCATGTCATTTATCCTACTACTATTCAATTCATTCACATAATTCACATTCAATTCTAATAGTCCATCATGCCTTTCATGATTTCACATTCCATTCCACGCATCTCAAATCAACACCAATCATTCCCCCATCACAGGGTTCAAATCACATTTCAAGCATCTCATTCCCATACACATCAATTCAACAATCAATCACACAATATACAATTTTCATATACATGTATTTGCTCACATCAGAACCATCACTCCTTCTGGAGCATGGTGGAACACAGTAAGGATATACACACAAGAACCAAGAGCTTACCTACTCTAGGCAAAACACCGGCTCTCTCGGCCTCGTGATCACCACCACCAGAACTATCAAGCTCACGTCCTACATAAGAGCAAACACATAACTATCAACAACAGTTCTAAGCTGTTAGAACAAAAGGAACTATAATCCTTTCCATATAACACATAGCCAATCACTTCATAAGTGATTTTCAGACTCTCAACAGGATCCCTCTCAGCCTAAGCAAGGCTCCAGAGCCTCTTCTAAGACTCTATTCAAGCTAATACAAAGCGTATCATTGCTTGAGCCAAATCAACTTCAAACTTCTCATTATAATCAATTCAGCTCATAAACAACATCTATATTATCCCATGAGCAACTTTATCAACTGCTCTAATGTTCATAAAAGCCAAATAACCAGTCTTTTCTCTACTCATACATAAACTCAGAGCCAAAATCAAACTTCATCAATAATGATGAATCAAGGCTCTAACTTCATCAGAACAACCCCCTGAACACAATTCTTTACAGGACCCTGAGCTAATTCTAGCCCCAGCTCATATGGGTCACTATTCATGAGAACCCCCAAAATCAAAATCAAACGGAGAAACTTGAGTTTCTTACCTCAAAGGTGACAAAGAAGACCCAAGGACAACCTCCTCGAGCTCTGGTGTCCTTTCCACGTAGTGGGTCTCAGCCACTCTCAAGTTCTCTGAGCTTTTCTCTGGAGATTCCAAAACTCACTCAAAAGGGGTTTTTCAAGAGAACAATTGAATGATTCATGTTTCCAAAGTGTTTTTCTCACAATCAAAGGCCAAAGAAAGGTATTTAAAGCAAGAAATAGGCCCCTAGTAAGCTTGGACCAGTCTCTAATGGAGGTTAGGCCTGGAGAAGGAAGAAGAAGCCTTTTCTCACTCCTTTTTCGCGTTTTTCCCATTTTTTAATGGACCTGCCCGACCTCTGGCGCTCCCATCGCCACCTTCGCGCCCCCAGCGCCAACTTCCAGAACCTCTGGCGCCCCCAGCGCCACATCTGGTGCCATTAGCGCCAGCTGGAAACTTGGCGCCCCAAGCGTGAAGTTCCAGAGACTCTCGTGCTCCCAGCACGAATCTAGCACCCCAGGCGCCACTTTCCAAAACCATGGCGCTCTCAGCGTGAACCTGGCGCCCTGGGCGTGGGATTCCAGTGCTTTGGCGCCCTCAGCGCCAGCCCTGGCACCATCAGTGCCACAACCCTCATAGGGTTTTCTGCCAAATGTTCCCTTTTGGGAAAGACTAAGGCATGATTACATTTATTAATCACAGGGCTTAAAATTCAAGGTCTTACATAGAAGTTATTGACAGTTGAATCATTGATGTGGTTGACAAAGAGTCTGAGCAAACCATAAATTGTTTCACCTTACTTATGATCCCATGAACTTAATCCACCCAATAACGTGACACGTCATTCACAATTAGATACCATGTATATTTGTCATTTGCAACAATTACTAAATGAAAATAAAGTGTTTAAGTCCCTGTCTGGAACCTAGTGACGCATAACTCTGAGTAGGGATGAAGTAGTTGGCCCCGCTACCAATATAAGAGGCTTCAATCATTGACTATGCCTCCTCAATTATCCAGTGTCTGCTGTTGACCATCGCCAGCCTGTTCTGTTCTATCTTGGCTGATTGTATGCATACATACAACACATACAACCAACCTGTTCTGTTCAATCAGTGATATCTTTGCTTTGCTGTTTCCTCAGTTTCAAAACCTTAGATTAAACTCTACTATAGTTCCATTTTCAATTCATCCCGATAGACTACTAGCTTAACTTTATACAAATTGAATAATTACTCCAAGACAAAAAAATAATATTTTTATTTATTTATTTAACTCTAATTCAATTAAATAATTCAAATAATTAATAAACTAAAAAATGTGATTTATAATGGCAATTTTTTATATGTATCTTTAATTTTTTAAGAAAAAAAGATTAATTCATGTTTTCTCTTAAGCTATATAAATAGAGGCTACTCTTTCTTTATCTTTGCACAGAAATTAACAACCATATCTATATATTGAGAAACATGAATAAGGTTTCACCCTTAGCATTTTCCATTCTCTTTTTGGCCTTCACCATAGAACCCTAAACCCTTTATTGGCATTGCTGCAGCAGCACCAGAACCAGTGCTTGACACCTGAATCCAAAAGCTGACAACAGGTGTGAAGTACTACCTTCTGCCAATGTTTATAGAGGCAAAGGTGGTGGCCTAACATTTTCAAGCAGTGGCAACAAGGCATGCCCCTTCTTTGTGGTGCAAGAGAAGCTTGTACTCTCAAAGGGCACCCTAGTTACCTTCACACCCTACAATATTTTACCCTATAGATACCACAATGGAGGTTGCACATCGAATGGTTCATATTTTTGTGATTTTGTCTGCATCCAACACAAAAAGGCTATAGCTTTAGCATAGTGTATCAAAATAACCTTGCATAACTAGTCTATGGATAATATGATATCATAAACTAGTTTCTATTTTTTGGTGGACAAACTTATTCTCGTTCATAGTCACCTTAAATGAGCATTTGTGCATGCATCAGTTTGAAAAGAAAGTAAAAGAAAATATTGTGCTTCAGATTTCAATAATACACAACTCCATTTTTTTCCATCTTTCATGCTTTGTTTGTAGTCAAGTTCTTTGATTGTTGGTTATGTAAAAATGAAACTGTCATATGAATTTCCCAATGTATACATCTTTGATTGTTACATAAACAACACTTTTTGTCAACTTTATATCAGAAGAATTTAAACAAAGGCCCCGCAATTGTTATACTTCATTGTATAACAATATCATTTAATTTAGAAATTTCCACTCAAGAAACATGGATTGACCCTACCAATTAATCCGCAAACAAATATAGCTGACTTGCTCCTTTGTCTCTTTAAATAAGAAGACTTGCTGTACTTGTTACTTATAATTTGTAAGTTCCAGCAGAGAACTCAAACAAGTGACTTCTAATTGCATTTTGTAGGATATGTATGGCAAGCTTTGAGAAAAAATTGAAGAGGTGAATCACAAAAAATTAAAGAGGTGAATCTCAAATACATACTAAAGAAGTCTCCAACCATAATTAAGGTAACAATTCTGTCCCATTTGAGCCTTCAATGTTTAACTGTGTATAATCCGAAATGTGATCTGTAGGCTGTTAAAGGTCTATCTTGCATGCCCTTGCTTTTGTAACAAGTTTTTGTTTGTAATTTATGTAGAGGTTCACCAATGTCAAAATCTGGCCATCCATTTAGGTGGTCATGAACTCCATAAGAGTAGAAGCCTGATGAACCACAAAGGATTATTAATCTGAAATTAACCATACACAAATTTTAATCCTACGATTATCAGTAATAAAAAAAACTAGTGATACACAAAATATGAGCAACAACCGTTTGTCAATATTTAAGGGGCCAAACTTTCCCTCTATAGAAGGATCCCACATGAATTACTATTAAATGTCCACCTATTCCTCATTTTCAAGTATAACTTTAAAACACGTTCTTTAATCCGGGACCATAAAATCTTGAGTTCACATGTGCTTTAAATATTATATTCTTTGAGCGGTAATGGAACTGATAAGATTGCAAGTAGAACATTGAATGACAATGAAAGGGTTTGATAACTAGTTTATTTCTGCTCATGTTTGACATAAAACCACTCTCAATTTGATTGCAAAATCTTTGGCAACGAGTTTATTTCTTCTCAGGTGAGATTTCAAAACCACTCCCACTTTAATTGGAAACTCAAATCAAGGAATGCATTTGAATATATATTTATTGAGATGGGATTTTGCTTGTCAGAACAGAATAAAAGACAGCATGTGGTTACAAAAGAAAGCAGCATTGCCATACTTATAAGCCCTAATGTTAGGAATTTTATTAGCAGCCTGAACAGTTATGGTATGATCCTTCTCCCTATGAGGTGGCAGCCGTTGGGGTTCCTTAAAAACCCCTTCATACAGCTTCAACACTTGGTCCACTTCTTCAGGCACTACCTCTCCCCCTTTTTCCTGCTCTACTGCCTTAACTTCCACCTAATATCCCTGATCAGACTCTCCCTTACTCCCTTTCATCAGCTTTAAGCTAATAGCAGATTTAATCAACTCAGGTTTAGCATTCAATATAATCCTTTTATTCTATACTTTAATAGCCGAAGTCAGGTTGTCAAAATTGTCTTTCACTTCTCCAAAACCACCCAACCACTCCACTCCTAGCACCGCATCAGCACCACTTACTTGAAACAAGTAAGTGGTTTTGACCATCTGCAGCCCTTGCAACTCAATTGCGAGTGTCCTCTCACTTGTCTCACTATTTCTACATTCTGTCCAACTGAGTTACTTATAAGTAACTCAAATTTACTTATACTAAGTTTTTTTATTGCTCTCTAGACCCTCTACAATATGCTTGACCCCACCTCCTACTCGTATCAAACTGGAAAGACCAACCATGTACTTCTCTTCCCAACCATAACAAAACAAACAAGTACAAATAGAAATTGGTACACACACGTAAGATTGATTAAAAAAAATTCAAACTTGATGGAAGAAGAGGTGACAAAGTTTGGGAAGAGGGGGTGGTGGGAGTGTAGAAAAAGCAAAACCTAGAATCATTATTGATCCCTTTCTTTCACTTTCACTCAAATTTCCGATATACCCAACAAATAACAATAGACAATCCAAAAAGAAAATGAAAACAATAGTGGGAAGAATGAGAGAAAATTTAGGTACTAGTTGTTGGTTGGGTTGGACAGTGAAGGGTAGAAGAACCTTGTGGAAATAAGGGTTGGGCTTTTTTTTAGAGTGTCGGAATGCAGAAAAAACTAATACGTTAAAGCATTTGATGACCCTTTGATTCAAAGTTTAAAACTTTGGGTTTTACCTACTCAAATTCTCATTCCATTTCCAAAACCCCGTTTGTTTTGTTTTGGCTTTTAAGTTAGGAAATAGGAACAGAACAAATTGGGTGTTTTTATTTAATTATATGTTGTGTTTGGACCCTATGATTATGATTCTCCTTAATGCACAACCCTATAATTATATGTTGTGTTTGGACCCTATGGTTTGTTTCCCTTTGAACTAGTGTGGTGGATTATTTGTTTGCTTGAATCCTTGTGTAAGACATTATAATTTAAGTTGTAAGTTTCATTCTTAACTGCTTGCATTACGGATATTGAACATTATTCATATGGATTATTTATGTACTGGTTTCAAATTCTACCATAATTTGCCGTGTAGGTAGTTGCACACTATATATATAGAAAGGTACGTGTGTTTGTGTGTGTGTTAAAATTTGTTTTAAATAAATTTTGTTTGTTGTTTTAGGTCCAAGTTATTGACTCTGTTACCTCAAAAAGCCTTCTTTTAGTAGCTGATACAGAACTCGTTTATACAACTTCAATTACATCAGGCCGTATAATCAATCATATACTCCATATTTTCAGGTATTTTCTATGAATATTAAATTATTGTCCTACATTCTTTGATTGTGTCAGCTTTGTAGTTTATTTATTACAACATGCATTGCATTGTATAACCTTAGTTTCCCGTTTAAGGTTCAACTCAATGATTAATACGGATAGTTTGGATTAATCGTTGAATTGAATCTTGAATTGTTCGTTTGGACAGTTTGGGAAATAATGCATTTTATGCAACATTCATACATTGACATTACATATGGTTAATTATATTTAATGAAATTTTGGTGAACTACAATTTGTGTTGTTCTCCGAGTACATACTGATTGCGGTTGAATAAAACCTCCGCTATCATGTCGTGTACTCGGAGACCAATGCGAAATACTGCCGAAATTTCATTAAATTAATAAAACCTTAAGTAATGTAAATGTATGAATGTTGCATAAAATATTACTTTTTGAATGGGATAGGGCCACACCTGTTTGTATACATGACATACATTTGCAACCATAAAAGTTTTTTTTTATGGAAAAGGTTTGACAGGATATGGAAAACTTGGATCGTAGTTGGATGAAAGCACCACGTATATTGAATGAGTATGAAATTGAGGTTGAACAATTTCTTCAATTTACCACCCAAAATGCACCACCATTAAGGGGCAATTTTTTTTTCCTTGTGTGAAATGTCTGAATTGAAGATGCCTATCCATAGATGAAATCAGAACTCATCTAACATGTGACGGAATCATTCCGAATTACACAAAGTAAATATGGCATAGTGAATTGCCAGGCAAGCAACAAGTGACAGAAACTGCGTCGGTTGATGTGAACAATGAGGATCGTATAGAAGACATGATACACGACCTGGGAGAAGAAAGTTTTCGCCAAGCACATTCATCGACGTATTCAAAACTGTAGACTGATTCAAATATCCCTTTGTTTGATGGGTGCACCTCCTTCACACGGTTGTCAGCGGTGTTGTCTTTGGTTAACTTGAAGGCCATATTTGGTTGGAGAGACAAAAGCTTCACAAAATTGCTTGTATTGTTAAAGAAAATGCTTTCTAAAGAAAACATGCTGCCCAATACGCATTACGAAGCAAAGAAGATTTTATGTCCTATGGGGATGCAGTACCAGAAAGTTCATGCATGCCTTAATGATTGCATCCTCTATCGACATGAGTATGCAGATTTGCGTAGCTGCCCCACTAGTGGGTCCCCAAGATACAAATTAATTGACGATGACAGCAGTGATGAAACAAACTCATTCACCGGTAGGCCCGCAAAAATATGTTGGATCTTCCCATAATTCCAAGGTTTAAGCGGTTGTTTGCTAATGCAAATGACGCCAAAAACCTTACTTGGCATGCATATGGGAGGAATAATGATGGAAATCTCCGGCACCCTGTCGATTCTCCTCAATGGAAGGCAATTGACCGTATGTACCCACATTTTGTCAACGACCCAAGAAACCTAAGGCTTATGCTAGCTTTTGACGGTATGAATCCATTTGGTAGCTTATCAACGAACCACATTTCATGGCCAGTATTGCTTATTATTTACAACCTGCATTATGTTGTCTATGATGATAGCGGGTCCACAACAACCAGGAAATGATATTGATGTGTATTTGGCACCGTTGATTGAAGACTTGAAAAAAATGTGGCTTTATGGGGTAGATGTCTATGATGGGCATATGCAACAAACTTTCAGGTTGCATGCCATGGTGTTCTGTACAATTAATGACTTTCCAGCATATGGGAATTTGATTATTTGGCCTTTGATTCATAATAAACTGCTTTGTTAAAGGTTTTAATCGATTACTTACTTAGTGTAATCGATTACATAGTTAAAAGATTATTTTAAGCCTTGTTGTGATGATCGATTTCCATTAACAGTAATCAATTACATATAGTTCATTTGGTAAATGACTATTTTCTGGTTTAATCGATTACCAAAATTCATAATCGATTACATAGTTCATTTTGTGAAATAGAGCTTTTTGTCTTAGTCGATTATAGCTCTATTTAATCGATTATTTTGCTCGTTGCTGAAACCCAAAAAGTTTCTTTAACACTTTAATCGATTAAGTGATAATTAATCGATTACATGAGAATTTTAATCGATTATTAGGTGCGTTTAATCGATTACAGTTAGTTACAAATTCTGTTATAAATAAGTTTGAAGGCTTCGCTTGTCATACAACTTGACCACTTCGTATTTCTGAGTATGCACAAGTATTTTAAGCCTTTCAAAGTGATTTTCTCAGTGTTTTTACTTCTTGCTTCATTCAAAACATCAATGGGTCTTTGAATGATTCTTGAGCAAGAAACTTTTCAAGATTAAGGAAAAGTATGTTCTGATTTTGTTAGCTACTCAACCTGACTTGGTAATTCGTGTGCATTACATTCATTGGATCATCAGGTTGTCTCTCTCCTTAATCTTTGTGTGTAAATTCATTTTTGAATTTCTATTGTAATTGGCTATTGTAAAGTGGGTTCTTCTTGCTTGGTTTTAGAGAAGGGTTCTCTAGCTAAAGAACATAGTAGTGTTCTCTGGTGCTTGCTCCTTAGAATTCTAATAGGGTTTTAGATTTCTATTCTTTATCTAGTGTTGATAAAGGGAAGGGTTTTGTAAAAGCTTGTAAGAACAGAAATTTATAATAGTGGAGCTCTAATCTAGTTTGATTAGAAGAAACTGGATGTAGCTTCTGTTGTGAAGTGAACCAGTATAAATTGCTTGTCTTTGATTTTATTTCTCTATTACTCATCTTGTTCATTGGTCATTGATTCTTTGATTCATATCCATTGTCCAATAAGTTCTGTTTTGAGCTATTGATTTCTTGGGGCTAAGTTGTTTGATTGATTATAAAGATTTCTTGGTTTTGAAAGTGATAAAGGTCTTGAACTCTGATTTGAATTAATTTTAAAAGACCAAGGTATTAACCTATTCACCCCCTCTTTGTTATTGTGAGTATTCCTATTGTTTTCACATCGATGCACTTAAACTTGTTAGGATTCCACAAAGTCATCATCAGTTGTCAGTGGGAGGTAAGGGAACAAGGGGATACAATGTAGTAACACTTAGTCGACAACAGGTTGCACAAGAACATTTGTATATTTTGAATAACACAAAAGAGGTTTTGCCTTACATAGAAAGGCACAAACAATATTTGCAAGACTGTCACCCAAGAATGAACTTCATGAAGATGTTAAAAGAACATAATAGAACTTTTGTTACATGGTTTAAAGAACAAATACTTGCTAATGCCAGTGCCTCGAAGACTTTAAGACTGTTAGCTGTTGGCCTGAATCTCAACGTTCCCACTTGGAAGGGGTACGACATTAACAACTATTCCTTCTACACAAAATCACAAGACGATCATAGTAATGTCCAGAATAGTGGGGTCAGTGTCGACGCCGCTTCAAAGCACTTTTGCGTTCCATCTAATAACAATCTGATTCAAGCTACAATGCCTTACTTTGGAGTAATTCAAGAAATTTGGGAGCTTGATTATACTGCATTTAGAGTGTCTGTGTTCAAGTGTAAGTGGGTAAATGGTAATATTGGTGTACATCAAGATCGCTTTGGATTTACGTGAGTAGAACTGGGCAAGGTTGGTTATAAGGACAAGCCTTTTATAATGGCTAAACAAGCCAAACAGGTGTTTTATGACCAAGATTCGTGCAATGAAAGATTTTGTGTGGTGTTACGTGGAAGAACGTCAGCCATGAGTCACCAAAATGATGAAAGAACAATTGATATTAGTGACATACCTGCTTTTGCAACAATGATACCTTCCGTTGTTGAAGAGCAAGAGGTTGACGATGAACATGCAATTCATGTTGATCATGATGAAGGTTTATGGGAGAACATTGAAACGTAACTGAGGTATATTCAAGTAATGGTTTTATTTACCAAAATAACAAATAATATAACAATGTTTGTCTTCATTAATTACATTACATTTGAAATATTTTATTGTTAAAACTTATACATTTTGATATACTTATGCTTTTCAGATTGATGGGAACCCTTCCTTTGTCCCTGCATAAATCAAACGATTGTTCACATTCCACGTCTACGAGGAGTAGACAATCCACCAAGCTAAGAAGGTTGACATTGAGAACCTTGAATGAGGCTAAGCCAACGGTAAATGTCAACCCTAATACTAGGAGAGGATCTGGCAACAACAAAGAGAAGTTCCACAACTATCTTGGTGTCGTTGCAAGAGAGAAGATTCCTATAACACATTGCAGTTGGAAAGATGTACCGAACTCCTTAAAGGATCTAGTATGGGATGATATTTTGGTATGTGTGCTTAGTAAGTCTTTGTTTGATGATGTTAAACTCATTTTATATGACCTTGTGAATGACTTACTGTTTTGTTTCATTTGTTGGTGCAGGTCAAATATGATATCCCGGAACATGCCAAAGCAAAGAAGAAGGTTATGGCATGGGTTGGCACTAGATGGAGACAGTTTAAGTCGACCCTAACTTGTAAATACATCTATGCTGACCCAAACCGCCAACACAAAGACGACCCGTCAGTTGTGTATGGTCTGGACACACACACATGGGAGCAATTTGTTGAAAGTCAGAAATCCCTAAACTGGCAGTTCATTAAATAAATTATTGTTTTACATCAATGAAAACACCTTTTTAATGATATGGGGTTGAAAGTAGCATACAAATAATTTGAGTCTTTTTTACAGGGAGTTAGGAAAAAAGCCCAAGAAACACAAAAATTGAATGACTGCCCACATGTTTTGTCGCGTGGAGGCTATGATTTGATTGAAAAGAAGCTTATGGGTGAAAAGGTGAAGAAACGACTACAAGATGCGATGAATACCGAAGATTCATCATCTGTTACTCATCCTCCTTCTCCCATTCCAAGATAGCTGAAGTAGAAGATGGCCCGAACCAAAAAATTTGGCCATATGACATCTCAGTCCGCACAACAAATAGCGAAAAAAAATTGTGAGTTTTAACATTTCGTTAATTTGCAACATTTAATAGCATAACATCTTACATTAACTTACCTATTCATGTCATGAAATGCAGGACTATTTAGAAGAACAAGCCACACAAGGAGCATTTGTTCCCCAAGGCCAACACGACATACTAAATGCTGCCATCGGAAAACGAGATCACCCTGGTCGTGTTCGCGGAGAAGGGGTAGGTGTGACCATCAAGCAATACTTTGGCCGCAGTTCACGTGCCTCTAGTGGTTCTTCTGCATCCATCAGTCCAGACCAGTTGGCTGAACTAATCAAAAACCTTAAGGAAGAATGGAAGCGAGAGTTGAAGGAAGAAATAAAACTTGAGTTGTCCTAAATGGGCTCACCAATATCACACCTAGTGCAGCCAGATATAGAAAAGGTTGTGGCAAGGGTGAGCACAAAGGGGAGTTCTGCGAAAAATCAAGCCAACCCATCAGCTGATGAAAATTGTGAGGATGTTGTGCCGTGTATGGGTTTGTATGTACAATGTAAGGATTCTACACGGCTAGTGGCACTGGGAAATGTTTGCTGGTAACTCCATCATTCACAACATACATTATGCAGATGATGCCATAGTGATGGTTAGTGTTTCGACCATTTACGACGGGGACGCGCAAGTGCCATTCCCCACCGCAGATATTAAGAATGTCAGAGACACCCTTAACACACTTGTTGCTTGGCCAAAAAATCCAGTTAAGCCAATGTCACAGTAGGTGCCGCTCTAATAATTGAATTCACGCAAATATGGTTTCTTATTATACAATTCAATGGTAAATTTATGTTGCATTTAACAATCATATGTTTACCACATTTAGGATCCTGAAAATTGTCCAAATCAGGTGGTGGAAATTGATACAAGTTCAACCAATATCAGTGATGATGCAGATGCGTTGGATGATTTGGTTAAGATCCTACATGAACTGTACTACAAACTTGTAGCGGTGCCGTGGGAAGGGTGTACATTTGGCCACCCAAACGTTGAATCTTCATTGTTCATAACATTTTCTGATGTGAATGAAATTATAGCAGGGGATAGGTTTTTGAACATATTTGTTTTGCAATTGTGGATCATGTAAGTAAATGTGCAGTGAATTATTCGTTACAATAAGTTATTTTTCATAGTCCTTACAAATAAATATGTTTCATATGGTTCAATTGAAATATATTAATAAGTTTATGGCGGACTGGACTTCATCGTTGGATGCATCCTCGGTGTATGCATTTTTTGAGCCTCAATCGATACACAATGCGAAGGACAGACATGCACAATGTCAGGAATACATTGAAACATGGATGAAGGATTCACAAAGACAGTTGTACCTAGGAGCATACTTGTATCAGTAAGAAAAATGTTTATAGTAGTAATACGTGAAAATGTAAGTGCTAATGCGATGTATTTTTTTTTTGAAAAATGCAGGGCCCATTGGCAGCTTTTTATTCTCTGCCCTAACAACGATACCGTTGTATGACTTTGTTCGTTGCGTAAGAAGACACATGTTCACATCAAAACCGTAATTAACAAGTAAGTAATTAAGGACACCATACTTTTGCTCAATTACATAGGTAGGTTGCCATATCAAATAGACTTTAACAACAATTATCATGTGTTTTAAATAAAATAAGTGTAATGAAGAAATTGAAGACCACCTCAGACGGTAAAGCAAATCCACCTACACCCACCTGGATTGAGTTAAAGGTTATTCTTTGTAAAAACCCTGCGTATCCATAGCTGATATTTAACAATTATTTTATTTAAACAAGTGGATTATGTTTGTTTACTTATGTGTCAGAGCCATGTTCAACCCGGAGGATATGAGTGCGGTTATTATGTAATGTATTGGATGTGGAACATAGTAATGGGGGTTTGAAGAATGACTGGAGCACAGTAAAATTATAGTAACCTGTTAAAAGTTCTTCCATTATTATGAATATATATTTGACACACACATTAAACTGGATTGATATTTGCAACATTTATATTGCAGTGGTTTCATGACAAAACACCGTTGGACATTGAACAAATATCAAAAATTCGAAAGCAATGGGCAGCATAGTTTTTGCAAGTTAAACGAAGTCAAGATTATGAAATCTATAGCAACGAGGCTTTCACAAAGCCTTAACTTATTAGTTGGTTCTCCTATGAAATTGTAGACCTTGTGTTACATTATGAGCATTGTGAGACACACATAAATTATTGGTGTCGTCCTTGTCAAGTTTGTCATTGTTTATTTCTCACATGGATGATTTTAAATTGGGTGATTTCTATTAATGTGATTAAGACCTTGTGAATGTTTGACGTTATTTTGAAATGGTTATTCAGTTGTTTGGGGAATGACATCTATAAATGAACTTCTAAACTGTTATCACCAATATCAGTGATTTCTTGTCATGTTTATTCTTAGACTAAGGATTTCACTACCACTACCAAACATGACAAGTATATACATCAATGTAACTTTTATATTGTACATTTTTAGTGTCCTTTTTCATGTTTCAAAACTATGTAATCTCCTTCTAAAAGCAATTAGAAGTACAGTTGGTTCTGAAGGTTGGGATGTTCTTGTTCATTGAGGGTGGCTCAAAAGCTCTGCCTTTGTTCAAAAGGGACAAGTGGATCTCACTCATATGAATAGACTTTCAAATGTGAGTGACTTTGTGTTTGCTTATTGGCTTGTTGGTTTTTATTCTGTCTACCTTTCCCCTTGAGTGGTCTCAATCCAATGTTACTTTTTGGTTTCCACTGCAAGCTTATTGTAGTTTTGGGTGGAGTAGTAACATCTAAAAACAAATATTTGTACACAGATCAAGAACAACATTGATGGGATTCTTTGTTGTCTACCTTAGTGTAATTTAATCCGTGTTACTTGTTATCACTCATGCTTGAAGAGGTGGTCAATCAGAACTAATTGATCTTTGATTTTCTACTTTTCTCTGTTGCTTTCCTGCTATTTGAAAATGTCTTCTTGCTTATTTAACTGTTTCATGAAATGTAGGTCATCTGAGTAGATTTTCCACTAATGAATTTGAAATTCTTCAATCAGGTTTTTATAGTTCTGTAATTTCATATTATTGATGCTTGCTGACATGCTCCTCTTATTACAAATGAAGTAGCATGTGAACTGCTGCTTATGGTTTTATAGAAATTGATATTATGGATATGTTTTTGGTTCTCGCATTGTTCAGTTGTAGCACATGGACAGCATGGAGCAGCTCATGTGGTTGGACAACAATGCAGTAATTGTTGGATCAACGGTAATCTGCCCATTTAGTTAATATGGTGAAATGCAAGGAAAAGGGAAATTAGCATATCTTTCTTTAAGTATTGAATTGGAAATAACCCTATACTGTGAATCACACGCATCACCTGCAATTGTCTATGGTTCCACTTTTTTAATTAATGTTTTAAAACAAGGGAGCAAGGGACCATGTAATTATATGTGTCTTTATGTGTACATGTGTAGATTGTTATTTTGTAATGAGGCATTATAAGAAATGGAAATGGATCGATGCATATTTTTCATCCGCTTCATGTTCAAAACCATATGTTTTGCTTCCCTTTGTTTTTCTGGAACTGACATTTTGGTTTTCTTTGCAGCTCTATGCTATACTTATACATCAGTGAGGTCGTTGGCTAGGTATTGTGTGCTCTTCAATTAAATGGTTATGTTTTTCTTTTTAAACTAACTGCAACTGGATGTTTGGTACTGGATATCATGTTCGCTTGTCTAAAATACACTTTGAGCCTTGAGGCTAGCTTGAGGTGACTACTGACCCTTGTGGCCCTTGTAAAGCTTTCAAATGAATGATGTGTATTTAAAATTTGCAGTGACTTTCTTAATTAGTTCAGACATCGAAATGAACCTTTTTTGGAATTATGAGGTTTCTCTGTTGAATTATCTTGTTGGTAGTTACTTGTAATGTTGTTTTATAGAGATGGATGTATAGAGAAAGTATACGGGATGCAATAACTAGATACAGTTAGGCCCATATGTGTGTGCTTATACTAATAAGTTGTGTGTATTAAAACTTGTACAAGCCATCCCAAAACTCTATGTTACCCTGAGATTATACTTTAAGGCCCTTCTCAAGCTCGATCCCTGATTGTAATTATACCCAGCTAACCAGCTTGTTACAAATATAATACTCTATTTGTCCATTGCCTTCATAAAAATATCTGCTACCTGCTTCTCAATCTGCACATGAATTGTTCCTTGCTGAAGTTACTCATAGTCTTAATGACAATGTGTCTAGAAAGTTGTTTTTGTACTTTGGATCGGATTCGCTATAATATTTTTTTGTATAAACCTAGTTGCAAACATTTGGTTGCAGTGGGAAATCCTTAATTCTTTGTTGATTTTTTTGGAGTGCAAAACTCACATTATGAAGGTTGTCTCTTTATGCTTAAACTTGTTATTGGATAAGGGTGTCTTATGACTTTTCTTTATTGTTCTGCTCAACTTTCTTTCAAGGTAGTTGCTATTTTGCATTTACAGTTTGCTTGGGCATATTTGCTGCATCATTGATCTCTTCCTCCTTGTTTTTTTTACCCTCTTCCTTCATTCAATGTTTTTTGGGTCTCCCCTTACATGTATTTCCCTTACTTAGAACCCTAGTTAAACTTTTTTCTTACTGAAAAAGTCATGTATTGTGTCTTTTTGCATCCAGGTTTTGTTTGGAATACTATTGCTTGTGTATGTTCATGCTTTGGATATACCCCCATTGGGACTGAGATGATTTCTGATAGGTCTTTGGGGTGTTATGTGAATCTCAAAATCTTTAGAATGTCATGCATGTTGGTTACCGGTTAGGATCAACATTGGTAAGTATTTTTTTTTTTTTTACATATTTAGTCACACCTTTATTTCCTGTTTAGTAGGTTGTCAAAGAGCTACTTGGCTCTATCATGCTTAACCACCTTGTGTCAGCAGGAGTGGCAGTGCAAGTTTCTACTCAAATTCATCCCACCTAGTAGTTAAATTTAATATGTTGAGTTTGATGTTCCATTTATTTTTTCCTTTGCTTGTTTTCTTCCTTGTAGGTGGCTGCTGTATTTCGCAAGTCCCTAAGGCTTACTCATGAAGCACCAAAGCAATTTGCAACTAGAAAATTAACCAACTTAATGAATATTGATGCTGAGGCACTTTAGGTATGCTTGTCTAAAATACACTTTGAGCCTTGAGGCTAGCTTCAGGTTACTACTGACCCTTGTGGCCCTTGTAAAGCTTTTAAATGAATGGTGTGTATTTAAAATTCGCAGGGTCTTTCTTAATTAGTTCAGACTTCGGAATGAACCTTTTTTGGAATTATGAGGTTTCTCTGTTGAATTGTCTTGTTGGTAATGTTGATTTTTGGCTTACAAAAATCTCCCAAGATTGAATCATTCAGTGATTTATGATAGATGGAAATTCTAATATATAAATGTATCTTTACCTATCAGCTCAAGCTTTTATGGTAGTTGGTCCTTGATTTGTGTTACATCTATGATCAATTGATCATGTGGTCAGCAGTTTGATTCTTGCATTAATATTTAATTTTAATTTTAGTTCTTAATTATTGTCCAAACTCTACGCTGAAGAGCTTGTGTAATGGAGCATGTTAGAAATGCTCATTTACCTCTGTACCTAACAGTATAGGCCTTTAGGAGAGTTGGTCGTTGACAAAATTCATACGGTCATGTAGTGCTTATTTAAAACATATTTAGTAGTTGATTTGCCAATTTTTTTGTTGCAACAGAAATTACAAAAGAGTTGATCATGCAAAGGCAATCAACCTTTGTCAAGTGTCATGAATCAAATCCATTGATCAAAAACAATTCCCTCATTTGGGTGGTAAATACATATCTCCACTTGTTTTCTTGTTTCCATTTGATTTGATTTCATTTATGTTTTTTTCCTTTTAATATGTTTGTCTTTAATTTCTTAAATTTATTTGATGAAAGAAGATATAAATAATGTTTGAAATCAGAATATACACAAAAGATTTTACCATCTATGCATGGTTAACTTGGCTAGACTTCTTACCTTTTGATCAATTTGCTTTCTCAAACAAGTTATGCAAGAGTAGTTAGTTGCAATGGTCAATTAACTTAGCTAAACCATTACTAAGTTTTTCTCTCAAGGAAGCAAGTATGTTGAGTAAAATAACATAAAAATTTTAATGATTATTTTTTTTAAGTGGTAAAACATATGAGAATTGAATTTGTGGTTCTCTAAATACTAAATGCTAATAGTTCTTTGGGGCTAATCGCATGAATTTCTTATATAACTATCAGTATCTTTTTGAGAACAAACATTATATTAATCTTTATTGTTACCATATACTCTCTACCCCTCAATGTTAAGAACATATGTGCAAGAAATCTTGATTTTACAAATCCAGGTTTGATTTTGAACCATTTACTTAGTATAATTGTATATCTATCTAATTTTAATTTTGATTAAGTTGTAGACATGCTTTTCTCATCAATTTGGGAGTTCTGTGGTTCGTTCGGATTATCTTACGCTTCGCAAAGGCTTCATCATGGTATGCAATATTGCAATAATATTTGTCTTAGGTATAGACGGTCTTTATTTATTTTTTTGGTCTAGACCACAAGTATCCTCCATTGGAGGCAATCTTGTTGGACCCTAATGTGATTCTTATCTCAGAATTTAAAAGCTACCTAATGTTGTTCTTATATCAGTTTGTTTTCATTATTCATGGCAGAATCACAACCTTTCATTAAAATATGATTTTCACAGCTATATGGTTCGATCAATGAAAGAGTATTTTCGAAGGATAGTTGGTGTGAGGTGAGTAATAATAGAGATTCAGCAGCCAGTTTCATGATTTTCTCTTTTATATACCAATTTCAGTTTCATGGTTGTAATGTCGAGTCCAAAATCTTAGAGATACTAATTTAATTTATCTTGTAAGCAACTTTCTGAAACTTTGGTTTGCTATAAATTGTCTTAGGAATATGTTTGATGTTGTAATACTGCTTCCTTGCAATCAATTTCACACTATGCCATTCCACAATTATATTTTTGTCATCTCTTGAACAATAAATATGCCAGTCACTTCACACTCTCTGGTCAACTCCTCTACGAATTATTGTTGCTATGGTTCTTCTTTACCAAAAACTTGGTGTTGCTTCCCTTCTTGGTGTTTTGATGCTAGTTCTTATGTTTCCATTACAGGTACAGGAGTTCAGATACTTAATTTGTCTTCACTTTCACTGCACTAGATTTTATTAATACAAATATGCTCTCAGGAAGGGTAATTAAATTTAACTAGTGTATCACATTGCAGTACATTTCTTCCCTTCCTCTCCCAACCGTTCATTTAATTCTTTCCTTCAGTTTCATGTAGTTATTAGATTCTTACAATTAATGATTTGAATTGTACTATTCAGCTAGCTTTGATTCATATTATAAGATGGGGAAGATGTTGATGGCTAAATGTAGAACCTTACAGGAGGAAAATGAAGATATTGGGAATCAAGCTTTCAAGGGCAAGCTGATGCTCTATTATTTGCTTTATGGTTCTGTTACTTTTTTTCCCTTTTACCTCATTCGCTTGGGAGCTGGTTTTCTCCTACTACCCTAATTCCAAACAATGTTGTAAGATACAATGTTATAAATACACATTTAGTCATCCAATAAAGTGGTTAAAAGTGTTTTGTATTGTATTTTGCTTGTATTGCTTTCACAATAAATTGGAATGTGTAATGGTTTTATGTTATGTTAACATGTCATTTCAATAAAAAGCGTTAAATGGTTTTAATGGTTTTATGTCATGCCTTTGTCGGTGTTTAATAAAAAATAAATAAATAAAATAAAGACGATTTTTAAGAGAAAATCGTCTTTGTATGTCAGCATATGAAGACGGTTATTTTTTAAAAAAACCATCTTCGTAAGTGTTTAATATAAAAAAAATAAAAATATTTGAACTTGAACCAAAGACAGTTTTTTAGGAGAAGCCGTCTTTGTATGCTAACCTACGAAGACGGTTATTTTTAAAAAACCGTCTTTGTAAGTGTTTCATAAAAAAAAAATTGAAATTCAAACAAAGACTTTCTTTATATGTTGACATACGAAGACGATTATTCCTAAAAAATCGTCTTCATAAGTGTTTCATAAAAAAAATGAAATTGAAACAAAGACGGTTTTTTCTTAAAAAAACGTCTTTGTATGCTGACCTACGAAGACGGTTAATTCCTAAAAAAAATCTTCGTAAGTGTTTCATAAAAAAAATTAAGAAAAAATTTTTGAAATTGAAACAAAGACAATTTTTTAAGAAAAACCGTCTTTGTATTCTGACCCACGAAGACGGTTATTCCTAAAAAAATCGTCTTCGTAAGTGTTTCATAAAAAAAAAATTGAAATTGAAACAAAGACGATTTTTTAAGAAAAACCATCTTTGTATGCTGAACTACAAAGACGGTTATTCCTAAAAAACCATCTTGGTGAGTGTTTCATAAAAACAAATTTGAAATTGAAACAAAGACAGGTTTTAAAAAAAAAATTGTCTTTGTATGCTGACATACGAAGACGGTTATTCCTTAAAAATCGTCTTTGTCAGTGTTTCATAAAAAAAATTCAAAAAAAAAAATTGAAATTGAAACAAGGACGGTTGTTAAGGGAAAACTGCCTTTGTTTCAAGACATACGAAGACGGTTATTCCTTAAGAATCGTCTTAGTAAGTGTTTAAAAAAATTACAAAGACGATTTTTTAGTACTGTCGCCGAAAGTTGTTGTTTTCAACAATACGCACAACAACGACTGGTTGACAACCGTCGTCGTATGGGGTAAATAACCAATGTCGTAGACCTCGCCTGTAGTAGTGAAGTTTAAGATTACTATTCCCTAGCATGTTACTTCTCACTTGTTGGGAGTGACGATGATGGTAAAAGAGGAACTTCATATACTAGTAACCATTCGATGTGCAGTTTCCAAATGCTTTCGGTTTCCCAAAGTACGTCCAAATCACGACACAAAAATTTGTTTATTTTAACCACTTCTCTCTTTGCATTGTTTCGTTCACAAAATTCGTGCCCCTCAATGGCCATTTCAATTTGCAAAACCACTAACCTTTACATTAAATATGTTCAAATTCAATTAAAACTATATGTAAGAAAAGAAGGTAAAAAGGACTTGCATTGCTTATCAAAGTATCAAAGTCTCCTAATCAGTTACTACAAGGGGGGGAGGAAGGAATGTACTCTAACTCGAGTTCCATTGAAACAAACTAAGCAACAAATGAGCATTGCTTACCTAAAGAACATAGATGAAGCAGAAGAAAGTGCAGGGGAAGTGGGTGCGTTCGCCAAGGAGGATGCCGAAGACAGACGTGGCAGCGAAGGTGGTGGCGTTGGTGACAGGGATTGCGAGGGAGAGCGGGCCAATGGAGAGGATGGCGAAGAGAGAGGAACAGAGCATGAGAGACGGAGAAGAAGAGAGCGCACTAGAGTAAGTGAATTAGGGCTCTAGAATATATTTTTAAATGTAGGTTCAACATCGATTTTTACTATAAATTGATGTTAACTTATCATTTCACAACATCGATTTTTAAAAAGTCAATGTTAACATGAGTTAGTTAACATTGGTTTTCCAAAAATCGATGTTAACTAACTCAGGTTATTTACGAATATGCTGCCACATTTTTTTTAACATCGATTTTATCAAAAACCGATGTTAAAATCATTGTTTTTAATAGTGAACAAACTCTATTCTAGAACCTACCTAAATGAGATATTTATCCATTATTATTAAAAGTCACATACGAAAATTCAATACTAATAATGGACCTAAGGATGCGAGATGGACCGTAATAATATTTCCCCCGTCAAAACCAACTTTATCCTCAAGGTTGTACAGGGACTTTAAACCATGACATGTGGCTTCCAATAAGTAGGATCTGGATCCATAACATAAAAAAGGTGTAGCGCGCAAAAGTATAAAAAAGGCTATTTTGGTGGAGAATGGGCCAATTAAAATGACGGGCTGTTGTTTTGTGGAGAAATGGGGTTTTTATTAGGTGAAGTTTGAGTGAGTTTATGACTTTATGTGGGGTTGAAAAATCAATCCTGGAAAGGGCGCAATAGAGGTTTTGAAAATGGTTGTGTTTGAGAGAAAAACGTGTGGAAAAGGGGTGCATGAAAAAAGTGGTGCGGTATCATGAGAAACAAAAGTGTGAGAGTGACACATGGTACTTTTGATGGCTTGCCTAAGTTTTGTACGGTGGAGATTGAAGTTATTTGTGGACTCATTGTGACTTGGATGATGGGAATTGAAATGTCAATTGGGGAAGTTAGGAGGGTGATGCATGGTTGAGAGTCGAGCATCTAATGAAAGAGAATAGCAGAATGGATGAAGATGGTGGGTGGGTAAGGGACACCTTGACGATGGTGCAATGCCACTGCAACCAAGAGTGCAGTGATGGAGATTGCGAAATCGATCTAGTTAGCGCCATTGAGAGCAAAGTCATGGGCGGGTTTTTGGATGACAATGATTCAGGGGACGATTTTGTGGTTGATGATGATTTGTTGGGGAATGACGGTGGTAAGGAAGGCCATGATGAAGCATAAGATGTGTGGTATCACAGGTCCTCACACACACTAGTGCACTCACACAAACACACAACAATTTCTCTAGTAGAATACTTCTGATGTATTTAGATAATGGTCTGCCAAGCCACACATTGGCCTTTTACATGAGATGCTATTTATAAGTAATAGGAAGTGGGAGCAATTTAAAAACATTCATATCTAATAAATTTAAAAATGTAAACTTAAAGACATGACTCTTCACTTGAGTAACTCTTCACCTAGGGACATGACTCTTCACATTTCTAATTTATTATTATTAAAGTTTAATCCAACAAAATCCCCCCGTAAACTTTAAATATTTCTTCCGTCTTTCATCCCCAGCATCTTTTTACAATTTTCCAGCAGCAATGTTGATAATGGCTTCGTGAAAACATTTCCGACTTGATCTCGGCTTGCTACATGAAATAACTCCACCTTCTTTCCTTTTACTTGATCTCGAATGAAGTGGAATCTGACGTCAACATGCTTGCTCCTTTCGTGATTGTCCGGGTTCTTAGCTAACTCAATTGCTGACTTATTATCTACTCGAATCTCGATTGGACTGTCTTGAACTTGTCCCAGTTTTTCCAATAGACTCCTCAACCAAACTGCATGGCAAACGCACCAGGATGCCGCAACATACACGACTTCACAAGTTGATAGAGTCACAATTGGTTCCTTCATTGACATCCAGGCAAAAGCTGTGTTTCCCATGAAGAATACATAACCAGCCGTGCTCTTCCTATCGTCCACGTCTCCACACCAGTCACTATCCGAGTAGCCTTTTAACCTGTAATTTTCCGACTTCAAGTAGAGAAGTCCTTGAGAGATTGTTCCTTGAATATATCTTAGAATCCTTTTAGCCGCTTTCCAATGAGAGTAACTCAGCTCTTCCATAAATCGACTTATAATTCCAACACTTAAACACAGATCCGACCTCGTGCATGTTAAATATCTCAAGCATCCCACCAAGCTTCTATAGTTTCTTGGATCAATACGTTCTCCTCCATCATACTTTGAAAGTTTTGAATCGGGTTCCATAGGGGTTGAAACCGGGTTACAATCTGACATCTTAAACCTTTTCAATATTCCCTTAGCATAAGTCTCCTAAAAGACAAATATTTTGGCTTTGTCCTGTCTAACTTCCAAACCGAGAAAGTATCTCATCAGGCCAAGATCAGTCATTTCGAATTCTTTTGACATTCTTTTCTTGAACTCTTGTGCCATTTCTTCACTGTTCCCCATAAAGATCAAGTCATCAACATATAAAGCTACAAGCAACAAATCATCTCCGTTTTTCTTAACATAGAAGGCATGTTCGTAAGGACACTATTCAAAACCATCCTCCTTGAAGTATGCATCAATGCGAGTATTCCAAGCCCTCGGTGCCTGTTTTAGTCCATACAAAGCTTTCTTCAATCCTAACACTTTCTTTTCTTCTCCGACTTTCAAGTATCCCAGGGGTTGTTCGAGATACACTTCGTCTTCAAGTACATCATTCAGAAATGCCGACTTGACATCCATTTGGTAAATCAGCCATCCAAACTGCGCTGCTTACAAGATCAATAGTCTGATTGTCTCCATTCTTGCAACGGGTGCGAACACTTCGTCATAGTCTATTCCTGGCTTTTTTTTATACCCCTTAGCTATCAGTCGAGCTTTATATTGTTCTACCTCTCCCTCAGTATTCATCTTTTTCTTATAAACCCATTTAACTCCAATGGGCTGACTTCCTTTTGGAAGCTCGATCAACTCCCAAGTATCATTCCGTTCAATGGCCTTGATTTCTTCATTCATGGCGGTTTGCCATTTTTCATCTCCGATTGCCTCTTTGAATGTTATTTCTTCAGAATCTATCAAAAAACAAATAAGGTGAGCTTCATTAGTTGAAACATACAGGTCCTACAAACTCCTCATTCGGGGTTGTCTCATCTCGTCTTCATCAGATGTCTCACTTCTTGCCTAGATCCAACTTGGTGATCCGCCTTCCTTCTCTTCTTGTTGAGTAAGTGTCTGTCCAGGATCTAAGATGACCTCGGATGAAGTGCTCCAGTTCCATTCATCTTCTTCATTAACTTTCACATCTCGGCTTATTACTACTTTCTTGGTGTCGGGATTCAACAACTTGTATCCACCAAGATGTATTAATATCTCAAGGCAATATTTTGGTGGTCAAGCAAGAAGAAGGAGGTTAGTGAGTTTGTGTATGCATGTTTAGTCTGTTAGAAGGCTAAGATAGAACTTCAGAGACCCTCAGGGAAGTTGCAACCCTTAGAGATACCCCAGTGGAAGTGGGATGTATCTCCATGGATTTTTTGGTAGGACTGCCTAGAACTCCAAGAGGTTTAGATTGTATCTGGGTTATTGTTGACAGATTGACCAAATATGCTCACTTTATCCCCATTAATATTAGGTTTTCCTTAAAAAAGTTGACCTCCCTGTATATTAATGAGATTATCAAATTACATGGTGTGCCGTCTAGCATAGTATCTGACAGAGATCCTAGACTCACCTCTAGATTTTGGGAAAGTTTGAATAAAGTGTTGGGAACCAAGTTTAGGCTAAGTTCAGCCTATCACCCTCAAACTGATGGTAAGACTGAGCGGACCATTCAATCTCTAGAAGACCTTTTGAGGGCGTGTGTTTTAGAACAAAAGGGAAGTTGGGAGAGTTTTCTGCCATTGATAGAGTTTACCTATAACACTAGTTTTCATTCTACAACTGGCATGGCTCCCTACGAAGCTTTGTATGGTAGAAGGTGTAGGACACCGTTGTGTTGGTTAGAATTTGGAGAGAACCTCATTTTAGGACCTAGAGTGGTACGACAAACCACTAAAAAGGTCAAGTTGATCCAAGAGATAGTGAGAACTGTTCAGAGTAGGCAGAAGAGTTATCATGGCAAGGGGAGGAAAGAACTAGAATTTGAGGTTGGTGATCATGTATTCTTGAGAGTTACTCCGTGGACTAGGGTTGGCATAGCATTGAAATCTCAAAAACTCACACATCGTTTTATTGGTCCCTTCCAAATTCTCAAAAGAGTTTCTCTTGTAGCATATCAAATTGCATTACCTTTGCCCCTTTCTAATCTTCACAATGTCTTCCATGTGTCCCAACTCCGTAAGTGTGTCCACGATCCTTCTCATGTGGTCGAGTTAGATGACGTTCAAGTAAAAGAAAACATGATATATGAAACATTACCTTTGAGGATCGATGTTCGGTGAACGAAGCACTTAAGAGGGAAAAAGATTCCTTTTGTCAAGGTGATTTAGGGAGGTACATCAGGAGAGGATGCAACATGGGAACTAAAGAGTAAGATGCGAGAAGCCTATCAAGCATTGTTTGAGTCAAGTAAATTTCAGGGACAAAATTTCTAAAAGGGTGGGAGAGTTGTAACACCCTGAAATTTCAATAACTTAAAATATATTTGTGTGATGCATTCTTTGTATAATTTGATTACTTTATAAATTAGGATTAGTTTAAATGTTATGTGAATTATCCATGTGAAATTTCTTGGTAGATGTCAAGTTATGTGGGGTTTGGTTGAGATGTGTTGTAATTGAGTGATTCCGAATTTGACCAGAAACCTGTTTTAGTATAATCACCATTCAGGATTGGTTAACCGTTGAATTTCCTTAAAATTTTTAAGGTGGGTTCCTAACCAACATATGTAACTTTTGATCGTTGGGATTGTCAAAAAAAAGCCTGTAGCGTGAGAAATTAATTTTTCACTGAAGCAGAAATTCTAGAATCTGGTTAGCTCGCCCAGGCAAAGTTTGCAGGCACTTTTGCTCGCCTGGGCGAGTCAAGACGGTGTTGAATACGTATTTAAGCTTCCAAGTCACGAAAATTGTGAATTTTCTTCCTCCCAACAGCCAAGCCACCTCCCACCATCATCCTCCACCACCCACAGCCACCGAAGACCACCACGAGGCATCGCTACTTGCCGTTGGACCACTGCACGAAGAAGAGCACTTTAATCGGAGTGGAATCTTCGAAACTCTTCTCAAAGCTTTGGTAGAGAACGGAGCCTCCAATCCTTCTTTCTTGGTTTCCTTGAAGTAACCTTGGTTTCCTTTGTCTTCTTCTAGCTAGTTTAAGCCTCTCTTGATGTCTCTTGTGATTCGGGTAACGTTATTGGTTGTTTCTATACTTCCTTTGAAAATGAGATATTGTAAAAGTCTCCTTTTTATGAAACTGATGTCATTTCCGTGATCCTTGTTGAACCATGGTCACCTTGGTGTGATCAGAATTTCAAAATGACGTCTTTTGACGTGGACTCCCAAAACACCATTTTAGCCTCTTTTTAAATTTGAGTTGGTATTTGACCCCGAATGCTAACGTTAGTCTGGTTTATGAAATCTATACTAAATAATCTTCAATTTGGTATATAGAGGTCTGCATTTGGGCCAAAGCAAGTGAACTTGAGAGATCCCAAAACGACGTTTTAAGGAGCTAATAGAGGGATATAGTTAGGTAAGGGGAGTTTATTATCCGTTACAGTTTTGATACCATAGTTGGGGACCAGGGAGTCCAACTATGAAGATAATTGTTTGTCCCTGCTGTGTGTTGGTTTTCAAGAAAAACTACGTTTTTAACTAATGGGGTGCGATGTATTTATGATTGATATGTGTTTGTTCCTGTGTGTGCTTGTTTCCAAGAAAAACTGTTTTTAACTAATGGGATCCGATGAATTGGCTTGTTGATGGATAAAACTGTGAATGATATTATTATTGTGATGATTAGATATTTGGGAAAAGTCTTAATTACATAGGAGACTCTGCCCAAAATTTTATAATATATTTTCCTATTTAATTCTTTATTAAACTTTAAATGGGCATAAGAGTGTGTTTTCTATATTGCAGTCCTCCTCTTTAATTTAGAATTTTCCTGAAATACCAGTGTCGTGGTAATATGGATTGTGAATGAATGAGGTGATATTGATGTGATTGATAATGTTGAAATGAGATGTTATTGATGTGTTGGTGATGATTGAATGAGATAATGATGATGTGTTTGATGATGTATAAACGATATAATGATGATGTGGTTTATGATGTTTAAATGAGATAATGATGAAGTGATGAAGTGATGTATATGAAATGAGATGAATTTGATATATATGATGATGATATGGAGATGAAGTGATGTGTATGTACAGTGATATCCATGGGGGTGCATGATTGGTCATCCTTGCAGGGAAGGATTTGTTCCTTGCCATGATCATGCATTGATGGTGCCCATGGTTGTCATTATGTGATGTCGATATACATGGAAACCCACCGGGGTGTGTGACTAGTCATCCTTGCGGGGAAGGATTTGTTCCTGGCCATGGTCATACATTGATGGTGTCATGGTTGTATGTTGTGTATATACACGTGGGGTGTAGTGACCGGTTGGTTATCCTTGCGGGGAAGGATTTGTTCCTAGCCACAGTCAGCGCATCAGTGAGCCCACATTGGTGTGTTAGGTATGTACATTGGGTGTAGTGACCAGTTGGTTATCCTTGCGACCACGGTCATACATTGATGATATCCATGTTTCATACTTCATTTGTATGTGTGGAAATAGAATGAAGGCACGCGGGTACCTGTGGGTTTTAGTGGGCTAAGAACGCAGGTACTAAGGGGTCATTAGGTTTGGAATTCCTTAGCGATGCTGGCTAATCACAGGGTGAGGGAATGGCCAGTGCACGACAGGGTGGCCTTGATAGGCAGTGAATCATTTTCTTGTGAGAGGCTATTTCCAGGAGATCCTACCACATTGCATGCTGATAGATGAGTCAGGTGCATGCATCATTCTATGGAAGATTGTTTGAGTTGGGAAATGCATTGGATGGTTAGTTTATTGAGTGTGTATTGGAATCATGGACTTTTGTTAATGATTGTGGTGGGTAATATTGTTTTCTTCCCAACTGCTGCTATCTGATGTTTGTTGTTTTTATATAATAAACACACCCTTGCATTTATTGTACCGTGTGGTTGGTACCTGTGATGATCGCGAACTTTCGTTCATGTGAGCAAATGAGCAGCAGTAGGTGACCTTGGAGAGAGATATTCTTTTTGTTGGAGTCGCCAAGCGAATGTGATGACGTTGGAACTCTTTTTGGAAAGAGTTGTGTTTTGTTAATTAACTCTTTCATACTTAGTCCCTTAATCCTTTTTGTAGACATGTATATTTTGAATTGTAATTACATGTAAAACTAAATTAAGTTCTAAACAGGTGAATGATGAGTACTGATATAGTATATGTATACATATTTATTCAATTGTTGTAGTTGTATCATGTGTATGATGATTGTATTATTATGAAAAATTTGCTACCATTTTCATAATTAGATGGATGGAGTTTTCATTAAAATTTAAAATTTAAATGACTAGAGTTTGTGATGCCGTAGCGACTAGGCAAGTCGTTACAAGATAACTTACCTTTCAAAGCTTACTTTCATACCAAGAATGGTATTAGCTATACCAAGATCTTTCATGTCAAATTATTTAGCTAAAGTAGTTTTCACATCACTCACTATAGAATAATCGGAGCCAAGAATTAACATGTCATCAATATACAAGCATATGATGACTATCTTATTTGACTTGAAACAATAGTAAAGGCATTTATCTGAATAATTGCACTGAAAGCCATAGCTCTTTACCACCTTGTCAAACCTAAGATGCCACATCTTAGGTGCTTGTTTAAGACCATCAAAGATTTGTTTAACTTACAAACTTTTTTCTCAAGGCCTTTCATGACATACCCTTCAGGTTGTTCCATGTAGATTTCTTCATTTAACTCTTCATTTAACAAAGTTGTCTTTACATCCATTTGATGCACTACAAAGTGTTCAATAGATGTCAAATCAAGAAGAATTCTTATAGTTGATAAATGACACAGGTGAATAAACGTCAAAAAAGGTCTATTCCACTCTGCTATTAAAAGCCTTTAGCTACTAAACATGTTTTATATCTAGCTATTGATTTGTCACTATTCAGTTTCTTCTTTAATACCAACTTACAGCCTATATATAGCCTTAGCTCTTTTTGGCAAATTGACTAGCTGTCAAGTGTGATTCTGTAGTAAAGAACTCATTTCATCATCTACGGCTTCTGCCCACAGTAAGGATTCCCTAGATCTCATTGCTTCTTAATATGAGAATGGATCATCCTCTGTATGGTAAGTGACAAAGTCGTCACCAAAACTTTTAGAAACTTTATCTCTTGTAGATTTTCTAACTTGGATTGGTTCAATAGCCAGTTGTGTGAGATTAGTGTCAGAAGGACAAGCTACAAATTCTACTGGAGATTATGAAATCATATATGTATATCCAAAAACCTTCAAGTCGAGATTCTTAACAAACTTGTACTCAAAGAATTCTACATCTCTAGATTCTATCATTGTGTTAGTAGATAGATCCAAAAGTCTATATGCAACACTATCTTCTGCACTACCTAGATGTACACAAGTAGTTGTTCTAGGTTCCACCTTAGGCCTTTTAGGATCTTGTATCCTTACATAGGCAACACAACCCCAAGTTTTAAGGGTATCAATATCAACAAGGACGTTTGTGCCATATCTCATAAGGTGTCTTAGACAATTTAGAGTGCAACAACCTATTTAAGTTGTGGTTAGCAGTTAAAATAGCTTCTCCCCAATAGGAGGAAGGCATGCCAATTGTAAGTAACATATAATTTAGCATTTCGATTGAAGTTTTATTCTTACGCTAAACAACACCATTTGATTGGGGTGAGTATGGAGAAGTAGTTTCAATATTATGCCCTCCAAAGCATAAAATTCTTTGAACCCAATCATTGAATATTATCCTCCTCTATCACTCCTAAACCTCTTAATTTTCAAATTAAGTTAATTTTCAACTCTAGCTTTAAAAATCTTACACTTTCCAAAAGCCTCATTTTTGGATTTTCAACAAATAAACATGACAATATCTAGAAAAATTATCTATGAAAGTGATTAGATACTTCCGACCCCCTCTGGTAACATAGCTTTTAAAGTCACAAAGATCAAAATGTATAAGTTCAAGAAGTGTTGTGCTTTTAAAAACCGACTTAAAAGGTTTTCTAGTGAACTTAGTCTATGCATGCACTTCACATTTGTCAAATCGAATAGAAGTATCTAATGCAATGTTGTGAGTTTTAGATAAATGTTGCATTTTCCTATAGTTCACATGTCCAAGTCTATTATGTAATAATTTTGGATCAATCAAAGTAGAACTAACATGGTTTATGCTATTAGTATCTAAACTCATTGTATACATGCCATGATGTGTTGCAAACACATCCTAGTTTTAGGGTAGTTTTAGGCTATATTTTAGTTAAATAATTAGGAAAATAGTTTTAGAATTAGTTAAGTTTACTATATTATTGATTTTACACTCATTTCAATACCCTTTGAGTAGTTTCAGGCCAAAAAGAGCAATTCAAAGCAGAGATAAGAAGAAAACAAGGATTTAAGTCCCACGCGGATCGCGCGGGAACTCGCGCAGATCGCGTCACAAGAGGAATAGAAGGCCTCAGTCTCGAAGGTCCCACGTGATCAGTGTGGGAGCCACGCAGTTAGCGTGAAGAGGCCGCAAGCATGGCGCCATCAGCGCCACTGCCACGCCACCCGCGCCAGGAATTCCAAGATCAGGCCATTTAAGCTGGAAGATTGCACGCAATTAGCGTGGAGGTCCACGCGATCAGCGCCAACCATTCGAAAGGCCCGCGCGGTTAGTGCGGGATCGCGCCATGATGATTCAGTTGCCTGATTTAAATGATATGCTTTGAATTTGGCACAGGAAAAGGGCTTTCTTACCTTAATTAAATCATTCTATAAAGACAAAGCCTCTGAACAAACCTAGGGACAACAGGAACAGCTGAATTACATTGTATTAGTCACATAAAGCATTATTCTAAAAACCTCTGGAATTCAAGAATCAAGGCTAGGGTTTCTGCATAACTATGAATTCTTCTACTGCTTTGATGTTCTTGAGGCCTATGGCAGGCTAATTCTTGTATTGTGGGAAGGCCATGAACTGATGAGAACTCCTCTGTAATTTGACTGGTATTGAAATACATATGTTTTGATTGTTTTATTCTTTTCTGTTCTTCTTTCATATTCTTATTTGGAATTGATCACTTCAACTAAGTACTTAGGGTTAGGACTCGCAATGGGAATGTTGGGGTTCTAATTTCTGACCTGTTAAGAATAACATTTGTTCATCACCTAGGAATAGGGATGCGTAAATGCAGACTTTATAATATTATCTTTTAAATGCTTAAACTGATAGAATTCACTAAGGAATTAGGTTTTCAATTCAGGTTAAAGGGTTAATTCACTAAGGAATTAGGGATTAACTAATATAGGAAAGACTTATTCTCTGAACAATCATAACAGGAACCCATATGACATATTCTCTAAATGCTTATTTTGACAGAATCGCTAAGGGCTTAGGGTTCTCGATCGAATTAAAGGGTTGAATCGCTAGTTATCTAGGGTTTACGAATCTAGGAGAGATTTATCATGTGTATTCGTTAAAGTTAATAAATCAGTCAAGTGAAAGAGGAGGAATCAGAGGGGATTGTGCTTGATCACAATTATACTTCCATTGGTAATCTTCAATCTCAATTTATTGTTTTTCTTTAATTTCTGTCGTTACATTCGAACAACCACTCCAATCAACAACACTTTTCTCTGTGTATTTCTGTTTTAAATTCAATCACATTTGCTATTAATGCTGTGAAATCACCCCAATCCCTGTGGAGAACTGATAGAGGGTTTTTAGTTGAATATTTTTCTATCCTTCTTAGCTTATTTGACCTCTCTTTGACCCTTATTTTCCTATTCTAATTCAGTTTTTGGGCCTAGGCAAGTAAGTGGGCTTAATTACTAATTGTTGCGTATTTTTGGATTTTTGCTCACTTAACGTATCTGACTTGTGCAGGACCTATAGGGAGCTAACGATCT
>PYAF01000566.1:37940-59355 GCA_007407185.1 Glycine tomentella
GCAAAACATGATTTAAACTATATAATCGATTACAATGAGTGGTAATCGATTAAGCCAGAGTGACTGTCTTTTCTAAACAAGCATGTAATCGATTACAATATCATGGTAATCGATTAAACCAGTCATAAGGCTAAATCCTAAGTATGCTGAGATTCATGTAATCGATTAATACGATGGAATAATCGATTAAAGTGTTCATGTTTGATTTTCCATAAAACTTATGAACAAAATAATCGATTCATTCAATTCAATAATCAATTGAAGCAGTGCTAGGCTATTTTTCCAAAATATTTAGCTTTTTCTTCAGTTTCAAATTAATTACTTAAAGACTTATATGATGCAATGCTATATGAATGATATGTAACTAAAACTTGGATCATCACAATGCTTTCAGACCTTTTACATTTAAATCAAAAACATCACTTCTTCAAATCTTGATCCATGTTGAAAGCCAAAACCTCCAAGTCTTGAACCTTGCTTGAATCTTCACTTGATCTTCATTCAGCTCCCCCTTAAATCAACAGACCAGTCAAAACGATCGTCTTAACGAGTAGAACAAAACCCACAAGGTTTCAACTCGTGAAATTAGCTGAAATTTATATGATCTGGACTCAAAGGTTGCGGCTGCAGAGTTTTTAAACTCAGATCCCAGTCAATCCTTCCTTCAAAACACGAAAGTGATCACACCCTTGAGTCTCTCTCGATGAGATCTTCAAAACAACACCTTACTCGCTCAAATCCGATACACAAAGCTAATACTTCAAGATTGTTGGAGGTAAGGGGTTTGAGAGAGAGAGAAGGGGGTTAGTGTTGGGTGTTTGAAATATTATATCAAGAGACATCAAATGTGGAATGCTCAATAGTGTTACCACCAGCTTAGGGAAAATCCTAGTAATATAGCAAGCTATTGGGCTTCAGTCCATATGGGCCCATATAACCATACAATAACTTATTGAACTTGTATGTAAGCGTATTAATATTTAATATATATATATATATATATATTAAATATATTCAACAATGTCTACTTACCAACATGTTGCAACCAGTAGCATTGACAAATGATGTTGCCAAAGAAGCACTAGCCAGAAGCAACTCATCCAAATGGCCTACAAACATTAGAGATATCACTTGTATACTATACTGAAACACACTAACAAGTACCATAGGCCCTGTCAGCCATAGTTGCGTCTTTGCTTCCTCTTTCCATAAGGCCATTATTCTCTCTGGTTCAATTCTCACAGACAATAAAGAACTTTTCTCCAAGTATAAATATTAAAATGCTATTAAAGGACAGGAAATTGAATATTAGACATCGATAATGCACATACCCTATTCACTAACAGCAAAATACTGTAAGTCACATCGAATAATGATCGTTGTGGAAACCTAGTTTGGGATAATTATTTCAAAATTCATTATGTTGTTGTCACTTAAACTCTAAACTCCTAAAAGCAACAGTTATCCCAAGTTTGAAAGTTCCCATTTCCTTTATAATGAACCAGTCTCAATTGCATATCTATTAGTAAACTATTAATAAAAAATAAAAACCAGCATAGTTTCGCAGGGGGAAAAAAGCATGTGAAATAATTAGGAAAAGAATGAATACTCCAATCAAACCCAAAAAAAAATTATTAATAACCAAGAAAAATTCAAACTTTATAGGTTTTGAATCCTGAAAAACCATAGACTGATTAGACAATTGGAAAATGAAGAAAAGGGTGCAGAAAACTTATAGGAACAAAACGAAACAACACCGATATATCAGGAAAAAAAAATATCAAAGAAAGCACCCGACCCCATATTATGTTGTGGATGCTTTTTTTTTCTTTTTTATTGGATTTATTTATTATTCCCCTTTTCACACTTGAGGAGGGTAAAAAACAAAGAGAGATAAGAACAAAACTGAGAAATGGAAATCGGCCCATACCAACCAGTCAAGGCCACGTCGAGCAACATATCGATCATATTTCTCTTTAGAAACCGGCACATACCAGTCAGAATTCAAGGTTATCCCTATTAAACCCTTTTGAGATGCCTGCATACACACTTTTAAATATTTTGTCAATTTATTTACTAACGATAGTAATAATTTTACATAAAAAAAATTATGGTCCTTCACCAAATAGAAATTACATGTGGCTTCTGTACTCTTTGATCCTTTTATTAGAAAAGTTCAAGTACCGTTAAATTTTAGGACACGGATTCATTGCAGGTTTAAAAAGCACTTGGTGATTTAAAATTAAAGAAGCTCAAGAACTCTCCCGATACTTGGTCTTATACAGTTTGGCTGCAGCAGCATGAGCAAGAAGTTGGTAGTGTGAAGTCAAATAGGGGTTAGTTCCGGAATCACCACCTATGCAATTCAGTTTTAGCCAATCAGAACACCAACCAGGTGCAAACCTGCCATTTGCATAGCCATTCTTGCTCATACTCCTCGGTTCATTCAAAGTAATCCAATGTTTCACCCTATTGCCAAATTCCTTGAAGCAAACTTTAGCATAGTCCCTAAAATCATCTCTACATGCTCTTATGAATTATATATGTTTATCATATCATTAGATTTACTAAAACTTTCTCTCAACATTCATACAATGCTTATCAGTTAATTATATAGGTCTAGGGGGAAATTGATTTGACTTAAACAATAATTTCCTCAGGTAGAAAATAATTTCCTTAGCTACATAACAAGATATTGCTTCAAACTCCTGCATTCTAAAACTAATCCCTTTTTTATGAGTAACAAGTGTAGCATAGAACAAATTCAACTCAATCAGATGAACCTAAAATCGAAGAGACGATCAATGCGAGATTGCAACATATTGAAAACTTACCATCATTCTTGCATAAGCGGATCCAATTCGACTAGCTCCAATTACACCAACAATTTGTCCCTTGAGCAAGTTTACAACAAATCTACCACAGAAACAAAGCAAAAACAATTTTATTCTAGCCTTCTAAAGAGTTGTTACTTAAAATTCAGTGTATGAAAACTGATGGTAATAATGTTCATGGTATTTAAGCATTACTCTTCACAGCAAGAAACAAAAAAGGGATGTGTAATTAAAAAAAAAAATCATACAGATGAGGTAGCCATCCATCATATAATTCTGCCCTCATGAACTCATTTGCCTCAACTACCGTCTAGCAGTTGCCAAAGACAATGAAGCTGCCAACTCAGTTGTTGTCTCAGTGAGCACTCACTACAAAATAAGGGATGATACTAACATTAAAATAAACACAACCTCCTCAAGGTATCACTACCTCTCATAAAATGTGCACAACATAACTAAAATCATGTTTAGATAAACTTTTGCGAAAATACTTATAAAAGAAGATAAAATGACTTGAACTTCTTCCATGACAAAACCAACTCATGAACTTCAACTTTTGGACAAGTTAAATGTGAGTATTTTTATAGAAATTAAGTGTATAAATTGATTTAAGCTTATGAGACAAGCTCGATTCGTTATACATTCTCATTTTATTTTTCTATAAGTACTTATAGAGAACTTTATCCAAACTAAACCACTTCAGCATCACATATGAAAGCAAATCAAAGCTTAACCACCAAGCAAAGGCAACAATAAGGCCACTTGGCAGAAGTACAAATCATCAAAGCTTAACCATAAAGAGTATAAGCTAAACAATGTTGTACCACTTATGACACTTGCAACCAAGACTTAACTATCCATGGAAGAAGCTAAAACAGTACTTAATCACCATGCACAGAAGCAAACAAAGGAACAATGCTTAACCACCACACATGGCAGAAGCTACAATCATCAAAACAAGCCTAAAAGGCTGAAAACAATAAGCCAAAACTAGCCAAATATCAATGAAACATTAAGCTGCGTAGTAGAAAACTCAATGGCTGCAACAACAACAAAAATTGTATTTGTCTTCATAGAGAAATTTGTACAAACAGGTTGTGTGCATAAAACCTTATCTCACCAAGCAGAAGAACAACATGGAGATTAAAGCTTGGTAACAGTGACTATATGATTTGGAACACAATAGAGACACAAACCTTGGTGGCTAGAACCAGTGTCAAAACTCCTTAGAGGAGTGGTATTAGTATTATTAGACGTTGAAGTGTGCAAAGTAGTTTGGGAAGCAACAAGACTAGGTTTCTTGGCACCAGAAATGCCCCCACTGGACCCAACCACCGCAACCGTCATGAGTTGCATCTCCCTCCGCCACGATGTCGGCACCCACGTGCTCTTCACGTGTGTGGCACAATGAAAACCCCTACTCTTGCAAGACCTCCTGCACCTCCTGTGACTACAGTCCTTCTTCGCCTGCTTCCCACAGTCCGCACACGTGCTAGTCCCACTCCCACCCAGACCCCATCCCCACATGTGTCACGCTCCACATAACCCCATTGCTGCTGCGTTGGAGAAGACTCATGATCTTCCCATAACTCAATTTTGTTACCGTGGTGGCTGATGTTTCCCATTATGCCCTCATTCTCGAGGCATGGCGTAGCGGTTAGGAGAGGGAAAACGTTGACACTGACTGCAGCTGGGGGTGATAGAGTGCTTTTAGTTGAGTATTTTTCTATCCTTCTTAGCTTATTTGACCTCTCTTGGACCTTTATTTTCCTATTCTAATTCAGTTTTTGGCCTAGGCAAGTAAGTGGGCTTAATTGCTAATTGTTGCGTATTTTCGGATTTTTGGCTCACTTGATGTATCTGAATTGTGCAGGTACCGATCTTCGAATGGAGCGTTCTAGGAGTCCCTGGAAAGATAACGAAAAGATCTACAAGTTTGCTAGAAATAGCCCGAGGCCAATTGTGTCATTTAGAGGGTCATTTTAAGCTTCAAAGTTAGCACCTCTGCACTTGTAATTTTGGACTGCGAATTTGACTTACATGGTTGTAAATAGAAAATAATTAGATTGTTGGACTTGTTTGTGGCCCATTTTATTTTCAGAACTCAGTCACTACATATATTAGTGACTTTAGTGAAACTTGGAGCACACTTTTCATTTTAATAAAAACAATTTTGCATTTCCTTTTCTTAAGTTTTTAGGATCCAAACCCTTGCTCTCATTTTCTCTCTATTGTTCTTCCCTGTTCTTCATTGTTCTTCATTTTCGTTTTGTTGTGCTTCCATTTTAATGCAACCATTTCATGGGGCTTTCACTGATGATGATCATGGAAGGCTAAATCCTCAATCAATCCAAGAATCCAACCCAAGCACAAGGAGAATTTGAGTTCTGGTTTAGTATTTCGAATCCTATGTGAATGTTCAACTTCTTCTTCAATTGCTATTTTGTTTTCATGATTATGAATGCGTTTAGGATTGAAAACGGATTAGGTTATGGATTCATTTCCTAATTTCGAATATTAATCACAAATTAATTGGATGATATTTCAGTTAGGGTTGTGGTTTCAATCAATTTAGGGGTTAAGTCGATTGAGTTGCTTCTAATGAGATTGAATGAACTTTCATGATAGGATTAATTTCTGAGAACAATGATGATTCGAATTGCTTGGTGAGGTGAATTGGATTGATGTTTTAAATTTTGTTTTACATTACTTCTTTTGAATTCTGTTAGTTTCTGTGTTGCTCTTTAATTTTAGTTTACGTTTTTGCAAGTTTTACTTACGCACGTAAACTGTTTGATAAAATTCCCCCCTTACTGTTACCATTAAATTGAAGCTAGAACCATATTGATTGTGTCTCTAAGTCGACCTAGGTTAATCCTGTGCTACAGAATTAACGTAGTTAAATTGTTTTGGTGCGTGTCGACAACGTGAAATCAGGGGGGAAATAGGGTGTTTGCAGAAGAAATTTGAGAGAAAAAGGAATGAGTGAGAGCCGTAAAGGATTTTTTGATTCAATTTTGAAAATAAATAAAATAGTGGATGAGAGAGAAAGGGAATATGAAGCGAATTTGAAACAGGAATAATCAAAGACGATTTGTCTAAAATTGTCTTTGAATGCTTGTGTTTAAAGTTGGTTTTTTTAAGCGTGTCTTCTAATGCTTACTTTCAAAGACTCAAATCTAAGAGGATTGCATTAAAATTGTCTTAGAAAGTTACACGGTGACAAATTTGTAAATAAAAACAAATATACAAAGACGGGTTCATCGTAAAATAATGATTTTGTAGTAGTGGTGGTATCTCTTATACCCTCTTTATATATATATATATATATATATATATACTATTTTTGCCGAGAAAAAAAAAGATCCATTTTTGGGACACGTGTATTGTCATGCTCTAGCCTTATAGCCCAGGGCATGAAAAGGTGTTGAAAAGCTTCCCTTAATTGTCGCCTGTAAAGTAAGTTGTCAAAGTCTTGAATATAACTGCCTATGGAGGGTTGACTAGAAAGGCTAAGTGAAGCATTGTGGAGTCAAACTTTTGAGAAGGGAGCTTCAACAAACTTCCCATTCTAAAGTCTTCATCATGAGAGCTATTTCACGTCACTTCAAACTATGTGTCTTAATCGCATAAAAGAGAGAAAAAATATTTCAAATGTTCATTAAAATGGCGCTAGATCATTCTAACGCACAATATTAGTTTTCTGCACATTCCTTCTTTTGTTCTTTGTTTCTATACTATGCCTTGATATTTGTTCAGAGGTACACTACTACACAGAAGGCCTACGATGACGGTTATTTAGGCCATACGACGACGATTGTCGAACCGTCATTGTTGCGCGTGTCGTTGAAAATGGGGTACTTTCTGTAATGCCTCGATTTACCATCTTGTATTTTATTGCTTTTTAGTGAAAATTCTTTTTCAACTTATTTAAAAATATAAATTCAAAATTTCCGCTATTGAGTAATATTAAAAAATTTTGAAATCATATAATAAGAGTACAAAAGATTTTCTTCATTGAGAAATACTTGAAAGTCCGATGTTCAATAAAATACAGATAACGTTGTTAATTCTTTTTACATAGTACAAATAACTAAATACTTTGTACAGAAATTCATCTTCATATCTTCAATCAACAGAAATCTTCTTCATGTATACAGCTAATAGTCTCTGTTCATCTGCTCGCTCGAATAAAATCGAGGTCATGGCAGGTATCAACCACAGACACAAAGTACAGGGTAAGTTTATGATAAATATAATTTAAGCAACAATATATATTCAATATGAAAATAACAATAATCTCAAGATGCATGATTCTTCTTTATCATGATGCATGATTCTCTCAAATTTTTATCATTTGGTACCATAGTCAAGATAGCCCCAATCATTGGCACAGAACTTATCCGATCAGTCAGGGTACTGCAGTGTTGCAATAGGAAGGTCACCCATACTTCATGTGATCATCATGGGTGGCGTGGTCCTCATTGCCAATCACCCCCCAGCTCAGACTCCTTTTGTCTGAACGCACGGACTCAGTTTATCTATTTGACACATCTCCTCTTGAGGCAAATAACGAGGACTAACCCCCGTCGGGCATATGCATATGAGACATATGAAACTGATTCATTTATTTTATCATATCATTTCAATATTACTTTTCAATTACTATCTCATGTGCTTTACTCAGAAACTCAACACATCATTCATGTACAGAGATTCATAGAAACACTCAGCAACACATGAACTTCATAGGGATTCATAGAAACACTTTGATTCATAGAAACACTCAACAACACATGAACTTAAAACACTTATTCTAACATAAACAACACTTCAATTATCTTTATCATAAAGGTTCCCTATACATACCTTATAATCATTTATGAAGCTTGTCTTTTTCTTCCTATAAAGCTTTGACAAACTTCCTCCTAAAGGATTCCTAGCTTCCACGTGATTCTTCACTATGGTGTGTGTTCTTTCCTTGCTTGATTTAGACTTGAAAAATGAAAGGATGAGGGTGTTGAGAGGGAGAGAGTTCACATGAGAGTGTAGAGAGGAAAGCTTGGAGAATGACTTGCATTTAGGTCCTCCCTCCCCCCTTTATATAGCATTTGGGAAATGATTTAATATTCATGGACATATTTTCCCTTTCTAACTAAATGACCTTCATTTAGTTTCATTCTAACCAAATTACCTCTTGTTCCATTGAATTGTAACTAAGTTAATGATGACTTTTTACTTTTATGAGAAAAATCTTCTTAAGCTTAACATACACCATACAAGTGTCATGCCACTTCTTTCCATCATGTGGCTTGCTTTCCAAGTAGCTTATCATGAAGATTCTACTCCTTCTACACCTTCATTCACGTGGTTTACAAGCTTAAGGAGAAGGAAGACAAGTGTCCTACTTAGTTGGCATGTCTTGGAACTTCTCCACTTTTTATCACAGAACCTGTTTAGTAAAATACTAATTCTGGATTCGTTAACCGTTGGATCTCCTTAAAATTTTAAAGGCACACTACTATCCCAAATATGTAACTTTTGACCGTAGGGATTGTTGAAATAATGTCTAGAGCTGTCCACGTGTTCTACCAAAGGAGACAAGAGAAGATTTTTCTTCCCATCTTGTATACATGTCCCAAGTGTCCACCACTTGTCTCTTTCATGAAGCTTGTCTTTGCAAGTGGCTTATTCATGAATTTTCTTGCCCATTCTACATCCTTCTTCACATGGACTTCAAGCTTAAGGGGAAGAAAGACAAGTTTTTCTTCCTTTTATGCCATTAAATGTCATTTTTGATGCTTTAAGAAAAATCTAATTTCAATTATGGTATTCCACATGGTAATTCCTTGTAGGAAGTCAATTTTAATTTGAATTCTTTCACCTAAAGATAATATGAAATATTAGAACTCTAGAGATCTCCAAAAATTATCTTTAGTTTCATTACAAATAACTCATAACCAATCTCTATAGACTACTATACAGACCTCAAGCACAAGATTGTTCTTATCTTAATTCCAATTGTTCTATTTTTCTTCTGACCATTAAAATTACTAAACCATTTTATTAGATAAATCTAAACATCCTACAATTGAGAGAAAATTTCACAGATTCTATTTCTCATTTTTCCATATTTTTCTGATGCCCGAATCCTTCTGAATACAATTTCAAAGTTGTCACCTTATAAAATTCATAGAAATTCTATTTTAAGGTTTCTTGTCACAAAATCTCTTAATAATCTGCTATCTAAGAGTGCTCTGTACTTCCATCAAGTTTCCATAAACTCTCAAAGGGTATCTGGTCATTTTTTGCCTAAAGGGCATTATGGTAATTTATTATTCTTGTGACATGATGTTAATTATCCAAAATGTTCAAGGGTATTTTTGTGATTTCCACCACAAAATATCTAGCCAAAATATCTAGGGGCATTCTTGTCATTTCCAAAATATCCAAGGGCATTTTTGTAATTTCTTCCTTAAAATATCTAACTAAAATATCTAGGGACATTTTCGTAATTTTAACCTCAAGGGCATTTCTGTCATTTCTAATTTACGGAAAGGGCAATATGGTCATTTTTCCCCAAACATTTTTGTAATGCCTCTAATTAACATTTCACCCAAATAATTTGAACATAGACCATTAATTCTCCCATAACCTAAGATTTGCATTAATAAATATTTGACTATAGTTCTGAAATTTTGAGGTGTTACACTTTCGACAACGGTTCTAAAAAACCATCATCATTTCTAATTTTTTATTTATTTAATTTTTAAATAAAATACAAACGAAGACGGTTATTAAGGAAAACCGTCATCGTATGTCAGCATACGATGATAGTTTTTTCTTAAGAACTGTCTTTGTTTCCATTTAATTTCAATTTTTTTAAAATTAAAAACCTACAAAGACGGTTATTAAGAAAAAACCGTCATCGTATTTCAACATACGATGACAGTTTTTTCTTAATAATCCTCTTTGTATGTATTTAATTTCATTTTAATTTTTTTAAATAAAATACAAACGAAGACGGTTATTAAGGAAAACCGTCATCGTATGTCAGCATACGATGACGATTTTTCTTAATAATCGTCTTTGTTTGCATTTAATTTCAATTTATTTTTTTTAAATTAAAAATCTACGAAGACGATTATTAAGAAAAAAATCGTCATCGTATGTCAACATACGATGACGATTTTTGTTAACTGTCTTTGTTTCTTTTTAAAAAATAAAAAACAAAACATACAAAGACGGTTATTAAGAAAAACTGTCTTTGTATGTGGACATACGATGACCGTTTTGCTTAATAACCGTCTTTGTATCTATTTTAAAAAAACAAAAAAATACATACAAAGACGGTTTTTCCTAAAAACCGTCTTTGTATGTATTTTTTTTGTTTTTTTAAAATGGATAAAAATCACAAAAAAATGGTCCACTTGAGATTTTTTTATATCACACCCCTTATAATGATACATATAATCATAAAGTTAAGAGCATTTACTTCATTAAAACCAAAACAGTTAAAAATTAAGGATATAGAATAAAATACTTTTCCTAAGCCTTCATAGCTAGGAATGGTAGTTCCAGCTTGGCACAAAACTGAAAGGCTTTCTTCAAAGGTAATAATGCATCAGCTTGGCACAAAATGCAGTGTCTGTCCTATTAGTATACTAGTGTCATTCTTGGTGCAAGGACAGAAAAATAATTGGAAAGCTATACCTCAAAAAATACGAACATAATCTTCTGCTCATTTTCAACAAGGTAAAAAGTCTAGATATAAGGACTTCAGAATCACAGTGTAAAGTTATAATTCCATTTCAAATAAACGAATGCATTTTAAGAGTTAGGAAAAACAATCTCAAATGAGTCCAAATTGGCTACACTGTAAAAGTTTATACGCAACCAGCAAATGGAAAGTCACATTATTATATTATAGTAACTAAGATATTTCACTTTCAGTAAAAGCAGTTAAACAGGTAGTACTATTTGGCGATCTGTATTAAAATTGGAAATTATTGCAGTTTAAGTACTTAAAGATGCAGTGTACATAAAAAAGAACTCAGATCAAATGTCATTTTACACTATGTACGTATATCTTTTTTTCATCTTATCTTACTGCCCTTGCAATGCTATAGTTATACTTGCTAACAGAAGAAAGAGAGAAAAAAAAAAGAACAATATTTCCCAGTTATCACCTTGTTTCTCCCAAATTCCTCTCTTTTGAGCTTAAAATTTGAGACTAACAGCCTGAGAGCTCTAACCAGGGAGAAAACTAGCAGATTCACTAGACCTTGAAGGAAAAAACTAAAACACAATTAAGCCCACAGTAGCAAGAGTATGAATACCAAAAACATTCAACTCAAAATACAAATAATAATCAATTCAAGCAAGTCCAAGCCAAGATCTCCTTGATTGCAAGTTGAAGGAGAAAAAATGATCTCATTTGAGCACTCAGAAGACTACCATCATCATCTTTAAGGATAAGCAAACACAATAGGAAATAGCTGAACCTTTCTATTTATCTTACTTCTTAGAATATGAGAAAAAACAATGCATTATTGACCAAAAAGTCAAAAGACAAGGTTTTAGGCTTAAAATTGAAAGCTAACCTGCTGCACAAAGAAAACTCAAGTTCCAGAAAAAGAATGGAATTTTATTTATTGGAAGAAAACAGGTTGAAAATCTAAAACTTATCAAAGTATTGGAAGCAAACATTCAAAATGGCAGAAAAATAGCCAATAATGCTCAAAACGACAGAGTATAGATTAAGAATCCAAAACATACCAAAGGATTGACATAAGAAAACCACATGAAAAGTTCAAGCGAGTCACTTGAGAAGTGAGAACATAGACACAAATACTAGTTCACTAGCACACAAGAAAATGTAGAAACAAGAGGCAAACCTTACCAGCTGCAAGGCATCAGTCATGGGGCTCTCACTATAGACATGCATATTTGTGATATAAATGTGAAGCAGCATTTTAAAAATCCACAAGAGAAAATGAAGATTGTACCCAGATAAAAAAATGGAAAAGGAACACAAATTAGAAATTATAATCATGAAATTCAAATAAGGTAATAATTGAAAGGCAAACCCCAAAAACAAAAATCCTGAAAACTAAACATGTTCGTTCAATCATTATACAGAGTACCACACTGATAAAGCACTTCATTCTGAAGATATGTTGATTATATCATGTTAGCATGAAAAGAATCAAAAGATACATTGAGAGAGAAACCACTTCATTCTTTCCAACCTTAGTTGATCATCTTCACAGCTTCTACAACCTAATTGCTATTACTTCCACAAAGAAACTAATGAACAAATAAACAAAAAAGTGGTCTCCTTTAACTTCTGGTTGCTAATCCCTCAGCAAACAAAAACTCACATTGATATTAGCTTCTAAGAGCAAAATGCAAATCGAAGTTTAACAGTGACTATTGGGAATTCAAGGCATATTGATAGAGTGCTTTTAGTGAAATTTTTGTCTATCATTCTTAGCTTATTTGAGCTCTCTTGGACCTTTATTTTCCTATTCCAATTCAGTTTTTGGCTTAGGCAAGTAAGTGGGCTTAATTGCTAATTGTTGTGTATTTTTGGATTTTTGCTCACTTGACATATCTGACTTGTGCAGAGCCTATAGAGTGCTACCAATCTTCGAATGGAGCGTTCTAGGAGTCCCTGGAAAGATAACAAAAAGGTCTACAAGTTTGCTAAAAAAAGCCTGAGGCCAATTCTGTCATTTTGAGGGTCAATTTGAGCTTTGAAGTTAGCACCTCTACACTTGTAATTTTGGGCTGCGAATTTGATTCTCATGGTTGTAAATAGTAAATAATTAGATTGTTGGGTTTCTTTGTGGCCCATTCTATTTTCAGAACTTAGTCACTAATATATTAGTGACTTTAGTGAAAACTTGGACAGCACTTTTACATTCAATAAAAACAGTTTTACTTTTCTTTCTTTTAGTTTTTAGGATCAAACTCTTGTTCTTTGTTTTCTCTCATTTGTTCTTCATCTTCTTCATTTTCATCTTGCTATCCTTTTATTTTACTGCACTCATTTCATGGGGCTTTCCATGGTGATGATCATGAGAGGCTAAATCATCAATCAACCCAAGGATCCATCTCAAGCAAGAGAAGAATTGGAGTTCCGGTTTGGTATTTAAAATTCTATTTGAATGTTCACCTTCTTCAATTTCTATTATGTTTTCATGATTATGACTACATTTAGGATTGAAAGTGAGTTAGGATTATGGATTCATGTCCTAATTTCGAATGATAATCACAAGATTAATTGAATGATATTTTAGTTAGGGTTGTGGTTTCAATTAATTTAGGAGTAGATCGATTGAACTGCTTCTATTGAGATTGAATGAATGTTCATGTTAGAATCAATTTATGGGAATGATGATGATTCGAATAGCTTGGGTTGGTGAATTGGATTGATGCTTTCTAATCTGTTTTACTTTACTCTTTGATAATCTTGTTAATTTTTGCTTTGTTCTTTAATTTTAGTTTGTGTTCTTGCATGTTTTACTTTACGCATACCAACTGTTTGACAAAAACCCCCCTTATTATTATCAATGATTTGAAGCTAGAACCATATTGATCGTGTCTCTGAGTCGACCTAGGTTAGCTATGTGCTACAAAATTAGCTTAGTAAAATTGTTTTTGATGCGTCTCGACAAAGCAATATCACATATCAATCCCAACAGTTTCTTTCAATTAATTATATGACTCTTTGTTTAACTTTCATATATCAAAATATGCAGGAAAAATAAGAAATCCTAGCAAATGCATTTAAATTTGAAGCTCAGTTTGAACCTAGGTAGCAGCAGTAACCGCACAAGCTACAAGAATACCAGAAGCCATGCCCTTGATTCCATTGAAATTAAACATACCTCCCTTATTCTCATGATATCCATCTAACTCAGCTACTGCTACAAAACAATAACCACACTACAAGTACAAACTCAAATGGCAGGTAAAATGCAAGTTAGGAAACCTCGTTTTGAAACTTTTTAGAAACTCCTCGCCACCTCTGGCGACTACGTCTGCCTCTGGGTGCTCTGCGACAACTCCGTGAAGGTCGTCTCCCTCTTCAACAATAGTAAGACCAGCGAGTTCTGTGCCCCCTTAACCTCCTTCGATTGGAACGACATTGACCCCAACCGCATCATCACCTCCAGCAATGACACCACCTGCACCATCTGGGACATCGAACGCACCCTCGTCGAAACCCAACTCATTGCTCACGACAAAGAGGTCTACGACATCGCATGGGGAGAGGCCAGAGTCTTCGTCTCAGTCTCCGCTGACGGCTTCGTTAGAATATTCGACCTTCGCGACATTGAGGGAGGGAATGTTTTCCGCGGCATTCAAGGTGAAGAACACGATGACGGGTTTCGCTAGTTGGACAATGTGAGTCAATTGGGGTTGGGAACTGAGCGGGTTGGAGGTGGAGGCGACGGGGAGGAGGGAGAAAGCATAGTCAGTAAGAGAGGGGGGTGGGAGGGCGGAGAAATTGATTGTTCCTCATACTATTGATTTGTTACCTATCAACAAAAATAATTCGAGAAATTTAAAGTATAAATTATTTTATTGAAAAGTAAAAAATTAAGTTGTCTATTATTTCTTTTACACTCTTTTATATATATATACACTAAATATTTTTTATTAATTTTTTAATCAATATTCTAAGAGTATTCATTAGCATGAAATAATAAAATATTTGGTAAACCATGATGCATTTGTGCCCTTTACCGTAGCAGTCCACAATTGTACTAGAGCCATTGGCCCAATTGTAAGCCATCGCATGGTCATCATTTCAAGTTTCAATCAAGATTTGGACCAAAAAATAAAAGTTGCTATCGTCACAGTGATGCATAGTTATCACTTATTTAATTAGTTCTCTTGTGGACAGTTTTCTTATATAAAGATATTTTGATACACCAATTTCTAAATATAGCAGCAAGGGACATCAGTTAGAAGAGGCCAAGAATATAACTAATATAAATACCTCCCCTGAAAGCAGTGAAATACTTGAAAATGAAGGACACACATATAACAATTTACACAAAATATGGCCAAAAGATCTAGTTCAGTATATTTGAAACCTGTAAGCCACAAACCAAACCAGAAAGAGAACTAGAGAAGTAATGAAATCCAAGTCAAAAGAAAAATCCTTTGAATCTATCCAGAACAGAAACACTTCAACTTAATTCATTTTTGTAGAATATTTAGATTTAACACTTCATAAAAATTAAAACTTTTTAATTTACACATTATATCATATTGAACAGCCATTTAGGTATTGAGGAATTAAAATAATTCCAAGATACATAAAGAAGGAAAGAGATGTAATATTTTCAAATGGCAGAGAAGTAGGGAGAGTACCAACATTGACAAATGTAACTCTATCAAAGATGGCCTCATATTCACAGCTCGAAATATTGATCATTTTCTTGTAATCTCATTACTTTCTCAATAGATTGTTTTTAACACTAAGCCACATTTTCTGAAACCAGTTGACAGCTATTCATAGTTTTGGAGTTAAAAAATGCATTGCCTCTGTTCACTGCTATACTAAACATAATTATAAACAACTAATCATAACATTTCATTCATGATATAACATCTCTGGTAAACAATCATAATTCTCACACTTGTAGTTTACAACAGAGAATTCAATACTGTAGTTTACAAATTAGTGTTATTTTTTCAGTCTAAGCACATTTCTCTATAATTTTACCTTGTGCCATGTCAATATGGTTGATTTCGTTGTACAACTATTGCTGACTGCATCCATGCAACACTAGAAATACCATTTGGAGAGGCAAAATCCATGGCTTCTCCTTTCAATCGAACCTGTTTAAAAGCATTTCTTAGTGAAAATTTCTTCTTGGAAAGTGAACCAACTTAAGTATCTAAACTAAGAGTATGCAACCTGATAAGTCCATTTCTGCCCTGACAAGTCTATTTTCCCTGGTCAAGTCCATGGAGTGCAACTGGACCAAGGATTCCTGTGCTCCATGACTCAAAGTGTTCTCCCACATTATTTGGCAACAACATACAAAAAAGCATTTATTCAATAATATTAGTTATTAGAAGGAAAAGAATTGAGCCATTATTAATATATTTATTTGTTGTCAAAATTAGCTGACATAGTTAGTTGCAAGCCTTTCATAATGATGCCAATCACTGCCCCATGAAGAAAATCAAAACATGTTCCCATATAGACTGAAGAGAATCTGGTTTCTTCATCAATATAAAAGTTATGGTAAAGGCCTCTTTCCGATTGAGAAAAACAGTTTGAGGAATTCAAATAGACAAATAAATAAAAAGTTACTAAAATTCACAAAGGGAGAAAAAGCCATTGAAGCTACGCCAACCTCTACTGGATGAAGATCTTGTGTTTCCTCACCCTCAATTTCTCTTGCTATTCTTAAAGCTTGCTTTTCCAACTCTCTTGTCTTGGGCCCTTGGGCCCTTTTTCAAGCTTTGTTGTATAGAAATCCTCATTGAATGTGCTTTTTACATCGAACAACATTTCATTTGTTTCAAACTGATCCCATCCCCTAGAAAAATACAAAAATAATTGTCAACGTAAAACAAAACAGAGGAGCTATTAAGAATTGCAATAAGAAAAAAATGACAAAAACCTGGATTTTTATAATGGTAGTAGCAATGTCCTTATTCTTGTAGATATACACTTGCTTTGTAAGTGTGCTTACGTATAAGTAGAGAGATTTTTTTTCTAGATAAGCATACTCAATAAGAACCAAAATTGAACAATGGGGAAAAACATCAGAAGACAAAAAAGACAACATTATCTTGTGATGGTTGGCATAAATTAAACTATTTATAAGGAAAATCAATAATAATTGGAAACAATATGTACCTGGACCTGCAATTCTCTAGCAGCAAATTCCAGCAAGCCACAAAAGAGTCTTCTCTTAAATATAGGTAACGATTCTTCATGCCTTCAATACATGAACCAAGGAAGAATAAACACATAAGTCATGATATAAAAAATGAGTATATCTTCACTTCAGCACTAACTTTTATCAAAGGAATAATATGGTAGAATTGAAAGTGCCTGTAAAAGATTTTGCCAGATATTCATAATCTATTTCTACAAACATAGACTATAAGATATTTCTTGTGGCTATAGTACCAAAATGATATAGATGTAGTTAATAAACTTGGAAGTTGGCAGTGGCCAGCTTAAGCAAAACCATATGTACTTAGCTAAACAAGGTTCATTGCGGCCTTTAACAATGCACTCTTGATCATACTTCTCTTTCTTCTTAGAAGGTCATGTAGATTTAACAAAACCAATTCCAGCATGAGTATTCTTAATTTCACTGTATTGTGAGTCTGTCTCAATCAGCATTCTCTCAACTGGAATACCCTTAACAACATCAAGGTTCTCAGTCGTCTTCAGAGAGCACCCATTTATGCCTACCACAGAATCAATGATGGATAATATTCATGGGATTTGACTGGAATGCTAGTATTTAATCCCCACAATCCAATATCTGAAAGTGAAACTTTATGCAAGTTAAATAACAAAGAAATAGATACTCAAACACACCAATATCCTTGTTATAGAATTTAGGTGGGAAAGAGAAAGAAACAAAAACATAGAGGGAAAGAGAGAAGAAACAGAATTGAGAGGATAGAAGGAAAGAGAAGACAAACAGAGAGGTCAAGGAAATGTGCACTGCACTCTGTGATTATCATTCAGTCAGTCTAAAATACAACAGACTTGAGGCCTCATAAAGGTAATGGTGAGACTACATACTTCTTTTGAATCTCTGCCGGGCAAAAATGAAGCCTGTCATAGTCCAATCCACATTCTCCAATTGCAACCAGCTTGCATATGAAGAAAAGTAAGAATAACATAACAATTGTTTCTAAATGGTTATTTGGGTAGTTTCTGAACTAGAACACAAGTTCTGCAATTAGATGAGAACGACATTCACAATGGCAATATCCAGTGAGCATGTTTATTACAAATGAGGTGGAACTCAACTTTTTTAACACATATATTACGTGAATAAATCAATAAGATTCAGAACTATCTAAGTTTGAAATCTCTAGTTACAATTATAAGCAATGGTAGATAGTTGTCTCACATCTAGTGTATAACCATACCTTTCCTTTATGAATTCCCTCTTTAGCTAAAGACAAAATAGCCTGGAAATGCTTTTCTGGATCTCCACTCTCCTCAAATTCCTGAACCAATACACGAAGTTGTAGTTACAAACACCTCCATCCAAACCACTGCTCTCTAAAGAGGAGCCCCTAAAGGATAAAAGCAACCTTGCAACGTGTTGGATGAACACCAACTGTGCAGAAAAGTCTTCCTACAGTTGATCAATAAATCATCAAATTAGTGAAAATCCACATTCTGCATTTGAAAGTCATCAAGAGAAAATGACAAACCATTTGTTTCCGCAATCGCAAGTGCCTCCCTTGATTCTTCTAGAAACCTACCAGGTACCTGCAACGCAAAAAGTAGGTCCTAACTAACCACAAACCATCCAAACATAGAGCACATTTCATATTTTATGTGATCAAACTAGTGTGTAAAAAACCTTGTCCAAACAAATGCCCTCATTTTACTATTGGTGATGGTCATATGACTCATCAACTGGGTGCAAGCCTATAGAGAGAGCACATGTGTCAAAACATGCTTAGTGCAGACAATAATAAAAATATATATAAACAACTGGTTGCATGCTTATAGAGAGGGGACATTCAGCAAACATATGAATGGAAATAAGCTAACAAAATATCAGTTTCATCTTGGATATCAACATATGAATGGAAATAAGCTACCCACCCACAATTTAGATGTCTGCAATTCATCAATATAAACCCCACCAGAAAATAGAACCCATCACAATTAACCAAGACTGCTTTGAGTCAAACACTTTATGCTTTGTAACCTGTTAAGTAGCATCATAAAACCTGATGTGCCTTCTATTCTACCTGTCCACAAGTATCATTACACATTGTAATTATAAATGATATAATTAACCCCTAAATTCTCATTTATGATGCATAAACTCAACCAAAACCAAGATTTTAGACAGGCAAGTGGATTACAGTATAAGACCTTCTCTTAAGTGCCTCATGGGCAAGATCCTTGATCTCCATTCTGAAGAACAAGTTGTGCCCTTTGATACCTATTATTAATGGAAGGAGAGGACAATAAGTGCCAGATAATGAATGGTGAGGGAAAATAAAATAGAAATTTTTTAAACCAAAGAAAATAATGAAAAAATAATGCCAATAATTGATCACTAATGATAGAGGGATACATCAAAAGACAAAAAAAATATTGGCAAAATAATGGATCCTTCTCTATCAAAATAGTGGCAAAAAACCTAGTTTATGACAGATTCCATTGACTGTTTTCGTTGTAAGAAAAAGAAAATTGCAAAGCCAGAAGAAACTACTTACTCAAAAATTAATTTCGTTAACAGGTTAGCTAGAATAGGAATGTACCATTTGGTTGGGTTTGCAGAAGAAACCCTAGTGGGTGCTCTAATGCTAATACAGCAAGAAGAAGAAGAGGTCGCGTTAGCAATAGGCTGTCATCGTGCAACATGGCGGCGACGACGGTGGAGAGCGCCTTCTTGGCACGGCAGACCTACCGTCACTGAGGGGGGTTTGTTCAAGGGGTGCGATGGTGATCTCGGCGACGCACTAGAGGTTGTTGACGGCGTCGAGGTCGACGGTCACGAAATTGCAGACATCAAGGGACTGGAAGACACGGTTGAGAGACAAGTTCAACCTCTAGAACCTTCAGCGGAGTCAAGATGGCCTCATTCAAGTGAGCGGTGGCGAAGAGGGTGCGAAGCTGTGAAGTGAGTGGTCAAATGAATTATAAAAACTCAGCCTCATTCAAAGACGGTTTTTAAAAACACCTGTCTTTGAATATTCTATTTCAACGACGATTTTTTTAAAACCATCGTGGTTTTGCAATTTTAACTTGAAAATGTTCCTTATATTTACAAAAATGCCACCGTTTTGAAATTGAGGACGGTTTTAGAAGAACCGTCGTTAAGCTTGCGTCTTTAAAACTACTTTTTGTAGTAGTGGTACTTACACTACTACAAAAAGAGACTTTTAAGACAGTTATTTAACCCCTTCTAAGACGGTTCCCCACCCGTCTTTGTATTGAGCGACTTAGAAAGTTGGACATACGAAGGCGGTTGTCGGACCGTCTTAAATGCTTTTTTTTTTAAAAAAAGTACTTTCTAAGACGGTTACGTGACCAACCATCTTAGAATGTTTCCATTCTAAGACGGTTTTAACCCCTAACCATCTTAGAAGGTACTTTAAAAAAAAAAACTAAAATAGATTCTAAGATGATTATTTGTTGTAACCGTCTTAGAATCTACTTTCTAAGACGATTCCTGTTGTAACCGTCTTAGTATTACTATGTTTTGCATTTCTAAGACGGTTAGTAGCTTTGACCGTCTTAGTAGGTGTACATTCTAAGACGGTCACAGCTATAACCGTCTTTGTTTGTTTTTTTTATTTTATTCATTTCGTTTTTATTTTTTTTTTGGTTTTTCAATTTGTAATATGCTTTAATTTTAAAAGTCCAATAAACATCAAGCTGAACAACTTAAGCACTTCAATATGAAAACTAAATGGCTTAAGGGCACACATATCAAGCATATGGATTGTATTCTCTCAACTAAGTTTCAACAATGTTAGGTATAATAAGGAAATACATTCTAGTAAATTGGTGAAATCTTATCCCAAATGCAAGGACACAGCAGGTTATAGATTTACCAATCAAATGGAGAAAAACAAACCTAAAATATGAAAAATGGAGAATGGAGATACATGTTAGAAACTATCTTAAAGAGTATAGCCACAAGTCACAACTCATCCAGACATATCCAATATCTACAATTCCAGTAATTATATATGAAATAAAGTCATCAAGCATCACAAGTTTAAGCACTATAAGAACTAACTGCTCTCCATTCATCAATCTGCAGTCTTTACATCCTCACCATCTACCCATGACTACTCCTCCACTTCAAACCGCCAAATAAAGTAAAAAGACAAAGAAAAAAACAGTTTGAGTTGCAAATACTATACATATTACATACGTATAATCCGCGCGATGCACCATAAACTGTATTTGCCTACAATAAACAAAATCACAAAATAGGATTACATACAACCATGCAGAATGACTAAGAATCACATGATTTACTTTATTTGTTCCAAGTCCAAAAGTAACCTCCTGTCAAAAAACAAAAGTCCAAAAGTAACCAGCCAAGCACAACTCTACCTCATTCTTTATTTTTTTTTTTAAAAAAAATATATCAAAACAAAAGTCCAAAAGTAACCGGCCAAGCACCAGTCTTATCCCACTCACCCTCAAAATGAGCAGGTGAAAATGTTGTCCCAATGAAGCCAACCCCATTAGGCCTCTGTCATATATGAGCTTAAGTTATTTTTGGCCCTTTTCATAGCACATATTTTCTAAACTCGTTCTGTTTACTACCATAAATAATTGTTCTTTTCCTGTGTAGATCATTGGTTTTCAA